>OZ005651.1:300155309-300342809 GCA_963930645.1 Salticus scenicus
GTATTATTTTCTATTGTCTGTTTCTTTACAGATACAATAAAACTGTATAAATTTATGAATTGAAAATAACAGTTGTTTCTTATTGTAATAATTTTGAAAAATAATTTTTAATTGTGTAAAGATTAATGATGTATGTTTATGAAAATTTCAATGTTGGAATTTTCAAAAAAAAAAAATAAATAAATAAATAAATAAATAAATAAATAAAAATAAAAAGGGAAATATATTTTTATTTATTCAAAATCTCATGAAAATAATTTATTAAATATAAATAAAATTGTACATAGACGCGAATTTATTTTATTACACCAAACATAATTTTCTTCTTCTTATATTGTTTGCTTCCTTCCAGAGAATTTGGTTCTTTGACTCTTCTAGTTTATTTCTAGCATGAAGTCTCTGACCTTTATTCAATAGTTTTCAAGGATGAGAAATTTCCTCCATTTATGCTACTACTCTTTTTGTCTAATTCCTATCCCATTTAATCACGGCACATTACCACAAAGATTTCTGTATGAAAATAGTGGTAATGAAAAGGACAGAAATATCTCATCCTTGAAAATGTCCTGAAAAAAAAGCGGTGATTTCGAGGTCTGATTTCGTGGCACTGTTAGTACTTCCCTTTTTTTCACACCACTTTTTTGTAGAGCATTTTTATTTAACATGTAATCACGATCAAATACGAACAAAATTCTTATCCTGAAAAAAGTCGTGTGAAAAAAGGCAGACATTTACAATGCTATGGATTAAATGTAAAATATTGGCATGCCTATACCACTTAAGTACGTTTTTCGATTTGGAAATCTGTCCCAATGTTAATTTTTTTAAAAATTAAACTAATCTTTACTCGATCATAAAATTACACAAGTGTAGTGTCGGTAGAAGTTTAAAATCATTTAGAGTGGGTGATCAAATTATTAGATTTTTTTTTTTTTTTTTTTTGACAATTTTTCGATTTTCTAATAAAATACAGGACGAAATAGCCTGGAACTTCAGACATGCAAATAGCATTTAAAAACTCACATTTTTCACTGTCGATTTAGTTCAGAGTGCTATTTAGGGATTAACTAAAATTTGAAGAAAAGCGCAAATACTTTGGATCACCCTGTATCATAAAAAGCAACAAATGACTTCTAACTTTAACACATTGTTGTACGCTACGTACAATATTTGTATTCTTTTTTCTAGGAATTGCACAATTATTTAGGCAGATATAAATTAATTTTTTTGGCAAGTTTTTTGCTTATAACTAGAGCGAATTTCCATAAAATTTTACAAAACTTGCAAAAAAAATGACAAAATATTATTCTGAAATATAAAAATAACACGTCTAATATTCGTCGAGATATGAGCATTTAATGTGAATATTTTTTTAGTACATATGCCCGAAAGATAGAAAAATCTTTATTTAGATATATTGGACAATGTTTGTCAATAGTACATTTAAATAGAGAAAAAATTAAGCAAATTGTCGTCAAAAGAGCATGCTAGATTTTAAATATTTTCCTGAGTTGAAATTTCATAAGGAGTTTTTCACATGCTGCGGGCTTAGTTTGAAAATTCGATTATTTCAACCACGTTTCAAAAGTTAGATATATATATATATATAAACTTATGAACTCACAAATCTTGGTAAATAAAAAATCTGGAGTGACTCCACTCGACTTTCCGAACATTGAGTAACTAACAGTTTTGTAGATAAAATAAAGAAAGAGGAAGTGCTAAACAAACAAAAGAGAGAAAAACATAACAGAGTGTCTGAGTATTTTTCTCCATATATCACACGAGGTTTTACTTAACGCTACTGAACTTTGAGCCCTTAGATCATAATGATAAAGAATTTTTCGTTGTGTCCCTGTAAAAATCTATAAATTCTGACAAACTTAAACAAATTTTCACATTTTACCCACAATTTTGTCAAAGTCCCACTTTTTTTTTTTTTTTTTAATTATTGTTACTGAGTGAATTTGTATAGGAAGATATAGAAGAAAGTCTCGTGGTGGCCACAATTCACCAAAATGCTTATAGTTAGTGCAACAGTGATTTATAATATTCATACAAATTTTCAGCTCAATTGAATAAGGCGTTTAGATGCTATTGCACTTTTAAAAATTTGGTCTCATAGGCCATAATGATAAAGAATTTTTCTTTGTGTTCCTGTAAAAAAACTGTAAGTGCTAGATTCACCAAAATCTATATAGTTGGTTCAAATGTGACCTATAACATGTGTACAAATTCTTTGCTCAGATTAATAAGGCGTTTAGACGCTATCACGCTTTTAAAAATTTGGCAAAGAATTTTTCTTTGTGTCCCTGTAAAAAAACTATAAGTGCTAGATTCTCCAAAATCTATACAGATTGAGTATCCGTGACCTATAATATGTGTATAAAGTTTTTGCTCAATTGAATAAGGCGTTTAGATGCTATCGCACTTTTAAGATTTTGGTCCCTTGGCCATAATGATAAAGAATTTTTCTTTGTGTCCCTGTAAAAAAACTATAAGTGCTAGATTCACCAAAATCTATACAGTTGGTTCAAATGTGACCTATAACATGTGTACAAATTCTTTGCTCAGATTAATAAGGCGTTTAGACGCTATCACACTTTCAAAAATTTGGCAAAGAATTTTTCTTTGTGTCCCTGTAAAAAAACTATAAGTGCTAGATTCTCCAAAATCTATACAGATTGAGTATCTGTGACCTATAATATGTGCATAAAGTTTTTGCTCAATTGAATAAGGCGTTTAGATGCTATCGCACTTTTAAGATTTTGGTCCCTTGGCCATAATGATAAAGAATTTTTCTTTGTGTCCCTGTAAAAAAACTATAAGTGCTAGATTCACCAAAATCTATAGGGTTCGTACTATGGTGACTTACAATATACGTACCAACTTTCAGCTTATTCGAACAAAGCGTTTAGACGCTAGCGTGTTCACTCACAGACATACACACATACATACACACATACATACACACATACATACACACATACATACACACACACATACATACATCATCGTAAAAATAGTGAAAACGGACTCGTTGGACCTCGAAACGTATAGAAACATCAAAATCTCGAATTCGGATTTTTGACATGATTACAATACTTTCCTCACTATAGTGTTCGGAAAGTAATAAAAATATGCTAGTTAAATAAGTTACAAGCCTATAAGGGATTTTTCCACAAAAAATAACTTTTGCGACATGGTTGAAATAACTGGATCTTCAAATTAAATGCGCGACTTGTGAAAAACCCGTTATAAAATTTGCACTTTTTATCAATTTGTGGTTGGTCCCCTAATTGCACTCTGGACTAAATCGATAGTGAAAAATATGAATTTTTAAATATCCTTTGCATGTCTGAAGTTCCAGGCCATTTTGTCTTGTATTGTTTTTAGAAAATCTATAAATATGTCAAAAAAAAAAGTCTAATAATTTGATCATCCATTATAAATAAGGAAACAAAACACTGTTTCAATAACAAGGTCTATAATGAAATTGACATTTTATTTCGAGATATTTATAATATAAATATATTTTCTCTTAGTAATTTTAATATGAAATTATTTAGAAGTCTCTTTTTTCAATGACTAAAGTACATTCTTAAAGAACTTTGTTCTTATTATTGATAAAAAATCGCTTCTTTACAAGCACATCACGTAATCAGAATAACTCCGAATCAAAATGACTTAAATTTGAAATATTGGTGTTATTTTCTTTCTTTCTTTCTTTTTTTTTTTTAAATATCACCCTTCTAAAAATGATACAACATGTGTTTAATTTTTAGACACCCTCTCTTCTAAAAAGTGACTAATTGTAGACATGTTCTCATTTTTGAGATACCATCTGTTTAATAATGATAAATATGTGCGATGCCGTGCACATGTTCTGCAGAGTTACGAGGAAGATACTATAATTTTTCATTTTGTACACCACTACTTTTATAATAAAACAGTCGCTTTGTTTAAAAAAAAAAAAAAAAAAAAAGGTCCAATTAAACTAAGAGACTGTTGATTTACAAAACCAGTGGTGTTTAAATAATAAGATTTTTGTATCCTCCTGGCAACTCTGATGTTTTTCCGATAATCGATGATATCGACATGTGCTTATATTTTTATCCAGGCTAGTGACTTTGTTGAAACACTTGGAATTGAACAGAGGAACAACCGAAAAGTAAGCAAGGGCTTCAACCATAAGCCAAAAAATAACATACTTACTTATTGAGAAGTACACATACTGCGCAAAAGATGACACCTCTGTCGACAAATGAGTTCTTGAAATACGCCACGCGCGAGAAATAATTTAAACTTTTGTTGGAAGTACCATCGTTCTGAAAAAAACCATAAAAGAAACCCTACATTAATGTAACGCCTATCAATAATTTCTTAATTTATCGCATTTAAAATAATATTTGATATATCTGCAGCTATGTATTTTTTTAAGACTACATCAGTACTTAAAACTGAAATCACATTCATAGCCATGGCAAAATTGTTAAAAAAAATAATCAGGTACTTGTTTCCATTTTTAAGCACCTAATTTTTCACAGTATATCAATTAAATTTTTAATTGTTTCTAAACACATATATTTTGTGAAGTTTGTTGAAGTTTAGAATTATTATAATAAAATCCTTTGCTCAATCGATTGCATATTTTTCTGACTTCTTATTAAATATTTCCAGGTTATGTATGGATTTATTCCTTTTTTTTTTCTTTAAGTGCTGAAGTTTACAAAAATAAATGTTCCCCTAGAAGAAAGCGAATACCATATTCTAATTCAGCTTCCTTAAAAACTAACTTTATATTCTTTCACTTTCATTATCACTATTTCAGAACAGCATTTTCTCTCTAGCAGCTTAAAACAACATGTTTAAGGAAAAATGATTGTTTTCACAAAGAACAAAAAGACATGCTAAAAGCGGAGGTAAAAAAAAAAAAAAGAAGAAGAAAAAAAAGAACATGAAAAAATGCCGGGAGAGATTTCTCATACTTCTTTTCTCGAGAGATTATAAATGTGATGATAAGTTTCCTTCCTTTTTCACTTATAAAATAAAGAAAAGCTATGCTTCATTTCATATTGTTTTTTATTGTTACTTGTTTATTTATTATTCATTCACTCATTTTTGAATTTATCAGACTTATTTTTTATTTATAAAAACAAGCGAAAATTTATACCAGCAGTCGCTTTCTGTGAAATAATGACGATATTGAGATCAAAGACTGAATAAAGTATTCGAAGATGCTAATATTATAGCAACCTTATAAGCATGGGCTCTTTGCCCCTTTTTTAGAACACTTTGCCCCCGTTATTTTTATACAATAATCTCTATCCAATTTAATCAGGACTAATGTTGCCATATATAGCGGAATTTTTATTCAACAATCACCAATAACTTAAAAAAGTGATATTTGATATACATAATAGACAATTAATCATCGAAATGATTAGGCAAACGTTACAATTAAAAATTACTGGTGATTATTGAATAAAAAATCCGCCAGATCTGGCAACACTGATCAGGACACAAAATAAGATAAAAATTTCTATATAAAAATAGTGGTAGAAAAAAAAAAAAAAAAAAGAAAAAGAAAAAAAAAAGCAGAACTTCTTTATCCTTGAAAGTATCCTGAGGAAAGACGGGGAGTACGATCCCTGCCTATGACAACTGTTGTTAGTTGTATTGGCATCAGTAAATGTACAGTTGTGACAAGTTTTATACATAAAATATCTAGGGAATGTATTCACTATAAGATTATTGTACGAAACTATGCATAGATAGAATTTTTCTGTTTATAAATTTCTGCTGATACGTTGAACATTCAACCAAAAGAAAAAAAAAATGTTGTTGCAGTTGAAATAAGAAAAAATGTGTCCAAAATATATGTCTATGTATGTGACATATAAAAGTATAATCTTATTGATTACAACTTTGCATGCAGACATTTATATATCATAGTTGTCAATCGTTTCAGAAGGGGTTGGCAGCTATGATATATATATATATATATATATATATATATATAATTTTTTTTTCGGAAAAATAACTCATGAGTAATTTTCTATACACATATGCTCTTTTAAATATTTTGCTCATTGCCATTAAATGTAGTATAGTCAATAAACCAATTTTATGTATCAAAGATAAGAATACAAATATAAGTAGTTTAAGTACAGTACTTTATAAAATAATAAAATAAACATCAACCTGCCATATAAAATATCACCATTGGTATGTTACGTGAAATATTGCTGATGAATTAGACGCTATATTAGATCCAAATATTTGTAATGTTTCACGAATTTTCGCACATTTATTACTTAGTTACAGTGTCCACAGAATTGTGGAAACGTACAAATATACATTTTCTAATAAAACATAATCATTCATCAATACTAACTAAAACGTTAGATTTCATCAAAGAAAAAAAAAACACCCTGTAACATTTTTATGAATTTCATACATACGTTTCATGCATAAAGAAATAAATACAATATTTAATAAAAAAGGAAATTTTAAGAAATAAATTTATATGGTAGAATGTTGAAACAGTTTAAATTCTTAAAGAGAATGTTGTTGTTTGTGTTTGAGATTAAAGCAAATTGACTACGCAAGAATCTTAGGCGTGTGTGGTGTGCCCTCTGTAGAAATCTTTTATGGGGTCCTAGCTCTTATTATTACGAGTTTCCGAGAAAAAAAAAAGATCACGATAGTTGAAATTTAAATTTACGATGTGATTACAGTGTAAAGAAAATAATAATAATTTTTTTTTACATATATATCTACATATTTCCGAGTTTTTTCCGATTACATGCAGAAAATAAAAGTACTTATATATAAACATCTAATGCAATATGCACCATTAAACCATTACTGAAGCTTGCGTTTTGCTTGCTAAAAATAGGTCTAAAAATAAACTACTATATTTATTTTATGTTTCCGAAAGCTTTTTCAATCTTATGTGTATATATATCCAGACATCATTTTCTTTAACATATATATCATGAGTCTTCTTTCAAGACGAAAACAGAGTTTATCAGACGATAAAATAGTTTTTATCAAAAGTAACTACCACAAAATTTAGATTTATCATTCAGAAGCGAAATATATCGCATTTTATGAGTACTTTTTACAAAAACATTTTAGAAATATCAAATATACAACTTAATATATCACATTTTAAAAAAAAAAACATTTAAATATATTTGTAGTAAACTCAAAAAATAAATATTAAATAAACATAAATGTGGTATTTTATGGAAATAAACTGAATCTTTAGAAGGATTAATTAAAATATTAACAAAATTCAATTATGTTACAATTAATATGCACTGTTAAAAATTTCAACAGAAAACTCTGTGTAACCTATTATCTCAAGTCTTACGTAAAATTACCGACAAAAATAAACGGAGATGTTAAAAGACTTACTTTATACATTAATTTTAATAACTAATATTAATTTAATTAATTATTGGTGTGAATATATTTCGGACTTGGCATGCTTTTTCTAAAGTAGAAACAGTCATTTTTAATTTTAATTAAAAAATTAAATAATAAAATTACGTAAAAATACAGAATAAAGATTGAGAATCTCGATTATTCACTTTTAACTAAGAATTACTGTAAATTTACAGAGACTCTGGATAAATATTTACATTAAATTTACAGAAATTTTTAACAGTGTGGGGTTAGTAAGTGCACTGTAAAAAATAACGGAAGTTTTTATAGCAGAATGTGCTGGAAAAAAGGGATTCTAGCACATTCTGCTTTTAAAAGGAAATAATTTACAACAGAAACATGTGTTAAAGAGTCTTTCTTTAAAGATGCTTTTGTTGTAAATAACGTTTTTCAACAGCAGAATGTACTGGAAAAAATGGATGCCAGCACATTCTGCTGTAAAAACTACTCCTATTTTTTACAGTGTGAGTGGGTTTCACGTCGCACTAGTACCACGCTATGCACTATTAACATGGGAAAAGTAATCTGGCATGGCACACACAAAACTTTCCTTCAACCTGCATATGAATATTATAAAGACAGAATACAGATTAAGGGTTAAGTTTGGAAAAATGCTATAAGAGGAGATGGCATGTCCGGAAAAACACGAAGCCTATATCGTAACTGCAGAAGTCATTGAGTAAAACAGTACTAACAAATGTTTTTGTAGATTCAATATGACTGATGCAATAGAGCTGCTATTGCGGCAGCTATCTTGAGTAGACAAGACCTTTTAAATAGATATTAACAATTAGTCAAATCTAAAGTTGCTATATAAAAATGTAGGTATTCAAATTTCCCTTTGTGAGAACTACGATGCTGATATGCAGTATGCCAACTCCTTCTTTATCATTTCTCTGAGGGATAAGGTAAGAAGTATTGTTTTATACTTAAAAAAAAGGTCAAGATTGTTCTAGAAATAGTTTCATTTGGCACATGTTTCTTTGTGATTAGAGCTATCGCTTCCTTTAATCCTCAGTTTGTTACATTTCTTAAGAAGAAAAAAAAAGATTGTTATTAATTTAAAAAGTTTGCTCCCAGTTATTCGGACAACTGTCACCCACATAACAGCCCTTGAAACTTATTAATATTAGTCAAAAATTTGAAGTGCATCATCATTGGAACTTCAAAATAAAAAACTTAAATTTACTGAAAATACTTGTTTTTCAGTTATGCTGAAAAGAAAAGAAAAAAAAAACATATATACACACTTATGAACTGCTAAAAACTTATTCGATAGTTAGGTGATCTTAAAACACGTAATTATAGCAAAAAGTCAGCATTGAAAATTGGACTTCAAATTTTATTTCGTCGACCATATGGGTATGAGAAAGTAATTATCGTTCCAAAACAATTTTCCTGAACTTGGTAAAATTTAGTAAAGTAGTCATCCATTACATTCAACAGCATAGAATTTTTTCGCTTAATTTTGGTTAGCCCTGTATAGTGCCTATAAGTCATAGACACACTACAAGATGTAGTTAAATTAGTAAAATATGAAAAAACATAACGCAACTCAAAATGCAGTTGCAGAAATTTCCAAATTCAAACATAGCTTCAATATATTCGAATTCGTTTGTGGGGAATTGCAAACGAATGGCGAATGATTTTCCCACCATATATATACGAAGCATACTTTTATGGAAATAAAAAATGTATGTTCATTTCATTTTGTTTAGTACAGTCTAGATATGTTAAATTAAATATGTTGAAGAAAACGAATTTATTTTTCAAACTACACAACCAGCATTAAATGAAGATCCCTAAAAATATTTTAGTAATTTAAAACCCAAAATCCGAGGCTGAGGCGCTCAAATAGAGATTAAAAACAGTATATTTGTATCCCCCCCTTTTTTTTTTCTTTCTTTCAAATTAAAACTTAATTAACTGCAAAAATAAAAATAAATGTTGAATGGTTGTAAAGGCAGTTGTGAATCCTATTGAGAACTTACTAAATAAAAAGGTACTATATTTATTAGAAGAAGAACATTCCTACTAATATAGTAAAAACTGTCGGAACAAAACTATCTCTAAAAATTAGAAATGTTCATATTCAACTGTTCACATCTAAATATTATTATAGAAAATCCCCGATCGGTTGTTTTACAGATGGTGGATGGCCATCGCCGGACCATGATTCCTCCCCGATAAGGCGATTAGCTTCGGGCATGGTTCGGAGTCTCTGTATCTCTGTAGACATGTTAAATTGTACTTACCAGAAATTTAGTTCATAGACGTCATATATTTGAATACTGTTGGATGTCCCTGTACACGAAGTGTTTGTTCGATTTTAGTAAAATGTTTCAAGTAACGTCTTCATATGATACAGGTTTAGAACACCGATATTGGACTTCCTGCTAATATTTGTTCTTGAGATATGCTGATAACAGACACAAATCAATCGCTAAAAATCTTATATTTGGTTTCAAGGGACCTTAAAACTTATAAATATATCAAAATGTCAATTTTGAAAATTTGACCCAACAGCGGTTTTTTCTCTATCATATTTGTGTAATAGAAAGTATTTAAAAAAAAAAGTCAGTCTTAAAACCAGTTCTAAGTGTACACTTTCTATACATTGTTTTAATATTGGGGAAATATATATGGGCGTACATACTTTGGCGGTATAACTATTAAAGTGCGGTTCAGCATTATATTAAAATTTTATCGATGTAAATTTAATTCCCATAAATGTGATAAACTTTTTGGAAAACTAGATAAATCATTGTACTCACATCATATGAAAATGATAGATTCCGATAAAACTAAACTTTTAGTTGGATTCCACTAATTCTGCGTAATTAGTTGAGAGCAGCGATGATTTAAGTTAGTGTGAAAAATAGAAACTGTTTCAGGGGAAATTCCTTCTTCCACATTATGTAAGCTATAAAATATTTGAAAACTTTTAATTTGTAGAATTGTTGAAATGCATTTCAAATTAAATGGTATTTAACATTTAATGAATTAAAGTGCGTTTCGCAATTGAAAATATGCGCTAAATTTAATTTAATTGTGATTAAATGAGCAATAAAAATTGAAAAATATGCATTAGAAAATTTAAAATATGCACCAATATTTAAAAATTATGTTTTAAATGTTGACTTTCATGAAACTTAATGTTCTGTTATAAGTATGATAGTACGCATTTATTATATATGTGCATTTCATTCAGTATTATATAAAGCATACAAGGATAATGTGTAAAAAATATATATGCGGGTAAAATATAATCCAAACGTTTGAAGCCTTGAATTATCAGCCTTCCAAAGAATAATCTAATATTTGATAAAGTTTCTCGCTCTGGCATATTTGTTTTAAACTCTGATATAATTTTTTGTAATACCTGCCCTTTGGTTAATGTTTTCTTATTTACAAGCCTGATGTATTAGACATCTCCCCCCCCCCCCCTCCCAAAAAAAAAAAAAAAAAGAAGAAGATCTATTTTAGGGTTGTCTTAGTCTGTACTTTTCGGTAGCAGAATATTATATATTAATCTTCTGTAATATGTTTCAACGATCTATTAATATAAAAATTACTATATTATTACATTGGTGGTAGTACAAGACTCATGAAAAAAGGCAGACTTGTAGGAATCCTGCTATTGTGTATTCAGTGACCAAAGTAACACTTATGAGAGGATCTACTAAATGTAAGAATCAAAACTGATTATAAGACTTTTAGTTGATAAACTGCTACAATTGTAATAAGGAATTTTCCAATGTATTTATAATAGCGCATTTTTCAGCATATAATCCACAGGTTAGGTAGAACAGTTTTACACCAGAAATTTTAATTTACAGATAAAGCTATAATTGTACGATGCATTACTTTCTACAAATATAACTTTTCCTGCTATTTCATTACTGGTCTAAAACTGATCTAGCTGACCTGTGAATTATACGCCAAAAAACATGGTATTTTAAAAGTATATTTTATTTTAGAAATCTTTAGATTTTTATAAAATAAAAGTAAATTCATATTTTCTCAAATGAAACTAAAAAATAACGAAATTATGCATCTCTAAAAAGCCTATAAATATTTTTCGAAATTTTAACCTATAAATATTTATTGAAAATATAGCTAAATCAGGCTAAGGCACATAATATAGCCTTTATATACATTTTCCGAAGCTAGATTATAGAATTTAACTTAAAAATAGCCCCCCGCCCCTCTTAAAAATAGTTATCTATTATTCCTTTAAAACTACCCAAATTTACGCATAGATTTCATGAAATTTGTGTCATTATTTGTATCGTAAACGTGTTTAGCAAAATGTATACCAAAAAATTTTACACTAAAAATAACAATACATATTTTTAATTTCTTCCATATTTTTAAAAGAAAGCTGTAGGCTAGTAAAAATTTCCGATTTCTGGTTTTTGATGGATTTATATGTTTTTATTTGTCCTGAATACGATTTAATTACTTTTAGAAAATGCTTGTCTGAATTGCTGTGTGCGTGAGAGACAAAAATTTTGTGACAGCTCAAACTCAAAAACTAAAGCACAGAATTTCATAAAAGTTCCCAGTTACTTGAACCTTGACATAAATTTATGCCTATCAACTTTTACTAGAAATTGCCCAAGAGTTGAAACTGCTGTACTGCATGCAATCTTTCCCATTTACGGAAAGGCTATATCTTAGCTTCTATGGTGTATAATTGCGAAAAACTTCAGATGTAAAATGGCCGTTATGAAAGAGAATACTGACTAAATTTGGGTATAGATTAGAGGACAGATGCCTCTGCTATGCGGCAAATTTCCCGAGTACAAGAAGACTGTGTCTCAGCTTCTACAGTGATCTTAGCTATCTGAGCTTCTAAATCCACCAAATTTAATATGTGAAACAGCCTTTATGAAAACGAAAGTTGCCTAAATTTGAGTGCATATTGGTCGATAGGTGGCGCTGCTGTTACTCACCTTCTGCGATTTCCCATATGGTTACACCTCAGTGTCTGTTGGTTAAAACTGCACCTGATTACATACGTAAAATCTTTATTATGAGAAGCTAGGATTAAATATTTCTTCATGTTAAACTGAAAGTGTTGCTGTTACAGAGAATAATATAGAAGGATGTTGAATAATGACCCGAACGTACTACTTTAATTGTTATTTATAATATGCTTTCAGAAGAAAAAATATATAATCAAGCAAATTTCATTGTTAAATATGTTATAAATTTAATTAATAGAGTTTATTTTTGGTGAAGTTGTCACTGTTTATTCTTACAATATGAAGTGACAAGCAGAACCTGATTAAGGTCTGGGCATACTTTCCAAAAATTTGAATTTTTAAATCAGATTTACCACAATTATATTTTAATAGAAATATATCTTAATATGTTTCTATGATTAAATAAAGTCAAATTTGTAAAAATTTTCTGGTATGAAGTCTCCCGCCGAAATCGAGACTTTAGGCAACTATGCTGGGCAAACTCTCACCACTTATTTTTAACAATAATTTTAAACTTGTTTGTGATATTAATTCAATTATTTCACTAAGAAAATTTTTATATAAAAGCTAATGTTGTCGGAACATCGAATTTTCGCATAACCATTTAGACATCACTGTTTTATAAAAAATAGTTGTTTCCTTAAGTCAGCGAGGACTTTTTGTTTATTATAAGCTAAAAGTAATTGTTAAAAATAGTGGTGAGGGTGTTCCCCAGGCTTAAGCAGGCCCTGGTGCACAATCTCACAAATGACTTTTTTGAAAATAGAAGTAAACTATTGAAATATTCAAAAAATATATTAAGAAAAACTGAATAAAGCGTCTTTAAGGAATTTTTTATATGGTTCCGTAAAAATTCCATTTTCATACCATCAAGAAAGCCTTTAAAGCAATTTTATTTTATTTATTAATTTATTTTATTTTATTTTGTGTGTGTTTTAGAGCGAGAGATAAAATTTATGATTGTGGTTGAAAAATAACGAATACTATAAACGTGGTATTTTATCTTATTCTCAAAACAAAATTAATAATAAAAAAGTTGCCATAAAAGACATATAATAAAAAAGGCACAAATAAGCTAAAAAATAAAAGTATATAATGAATTTAAAAAGTAATAAGTTTCAATAAAAATATCAATGTCTAACAAACAGTATTCAATTTAGAAAAATAATTTGAAAAAGCGAAGTACATTTTATTTTCAAGTACACGATATTTATTTTAATTAGAAAGTGAAATCAATTCATTTTAAAATGCATTTCGGAAAGCGAAAGATTTTTTTTTTTTTTTTAATTGCAATTATGATAAATAAAGAAATAGAACTTTTGATTATTCTTAATTATTATAGATGTTTAAATATGCTTCTCTTTATGTAAAATTTCTTTGCTAACAATTATTGCTGGTTTTATTTCAAGCCTTTCTCAATTATTTTTAAATTTTTGTTACGTAATTTATATTAAAAAAAAAAAAAAAGAAAATTGGAAGGGAAATGTTTTTTCATAGAAAACAGAATTAATTCTATTTATTGTCAATAAGAAGATAACCGATATTTATATATTTTTGCATTAGTTTTTTCCCATTATTAAAAAAAAACTTACCGGTTTTGTAGTCATTTTTAATCATAAGGAAATATCATTTTTTTTTTCTTTTAAATTATTATTAAGAGAATTGCGGACGTTATATGCTAAGGTGCCAACATTTTAATTTATTCCGCAGCATTCTGTAGCACATATTCGTAACTGTCTTTTTTTCGCACCACTATATTTAGAGAATTATGTTCTGCAATATGTAATTACGATTAAATAAGAAGAAAATTACTCTTAAAAATGGTGATGGGAAAATAAGACGGGTACCAACAACATTACAAAATAAATTAAAAATTTGGCAGCTCTGTATATGGTATATATATATATATATATATATATATATATATATATATATATATATATATATATATATATATATATTAAATTTCTATCTTAGAATTATAAAACATTGTATACATATACGCTGGCTGCTATATAATAATATTAAGTATATTAGAATTTCTCGAAAACTATTTGAGTCCAACTTCAACATTTTAAATATATTTTTTTTTTTTTTAATGTCCTCTTTTAATTCTTACCACCCGACTTTACATCGTTATAATTCAACTATATATCCTATGCATATTTCAGTATTATTTTGGGTATTCATTGATAAACAAATTAAAAAAAAAAATATTTTAATATTTTAGAGACTAAAATTTGCAAGTCTGAGTATTCAAACATAAAAGTATTTTTTAAAATAGTATGTTGTGGCTATCACACGACTTTCTTCTATATTTTTCTTACAAATTCACTCAGTAAAAAGGATTTATTAAAATTACTATTTATTAAAATTATCTTCCCTGATGAATGCAGACGATTTTCATTCTAGAGAAGTATAACATTAAATATACAAATAAAGCCAATTTTATAAAAAAAAAAAGAAATTCTTTTTTCTTTGGTTAAAAACGAAAAAAAAATCGATTACTTTATTTTAAATTATCACAGATCGATGGTTCAATCATTCGTTTTAAAGGTATTGACGGGGTCTTTTGAAAGGTACCCACAATGAAAATTTGAGTACCGTTACTGCGTACTTTTTACTTCCCTCCTGGGGGGGGGGGAAGCAATGCACCTACATATACAAAAATTTTTTGACAGTTGATTATCACTATTATAAATGTTTCTTTTATTTTCATAATGGTTTTCAAAAAACAATTCTCTTTATGCACATTTGAATATAGAAGAAAGTAAAAATAATTTAACAATGGTTTCACTAAATACTCAGATATGTTTAGAATACGTTGATAAAGATTTAGAAAACCTGTTTTTTTTCAGTTTAGAAATGCTTCAATTAGCGTACTTACCATTGAATTCATATAAAAAAGGAAGCTAATTGACGTATCTGGTTATTGTTGAAGTCTCTAAACTTTGCAGAAAAATTTGCTGGAAAATGTCCTTAAACTCTTAAATCCCATTATACACCAGTGGATATATTCAGGGGTGAAAATTTGGCGCAGTGTTGATTGACAATAACCAGATACAGTACAGCCTCGCTTATCCGAGGTAATGTGAACCGAGGGTACCTCGGATAATCGAAAGCTCGGATAACACGAATTCTGTCGTAAATCCAGGGGGAGACATACCGTAAAGTTTAAAATGAATGAAGAAAAAGTATATAAAGTAAAAAAATACATCTATTACATATTTAATTGTAGTTCTTTCTCTCTGTTAAAAATGCAATACAATACATACACTGTAAAAAAAAAACCTATTACCAGCTGCAATCTGTGATTTATTTTATCCAATCACAGATAATTTCTTGCAAGAAATTCTCTGTGATTGGATAAAATAAATCACAGATTGCAGCTGGTAATAGGATTTTTTTACAGTGTACATACATAAATTATATATATAAAATACTGTATAGAAATATTTCTCAAAGATATCGACGCCATTTGTCAAAGGCCATGCATTCACTGGGACAAAGCATTTTATTGACAACCTCGATTAACCAGGAACTTTGATAGTTGGGGCTCGGATAACCCTGGCTCTACTGTACATCAATTATCTCCTTTCCCCCTGATATTATGCACTAAAACAATCATTTTTGATTTACAAATGAATTTTACAAAATTTTGTTCTTACACATTATCCTAAAAAAATATGAAAAGACAAATCTTACATACACAGAATTGTACTGAAATTCAATATAAGCCCACATTTATTATACATAAGTGCAAAATATGTATTGGGTGAGTTCGAAAGTCCTATCTGTTTTTGGATATGCAAATTTGCAATGGAATTGACGTCACACATGACATTGTAATGACGCAAATCATCGGCCAATCAAAGGTGTGGATGTCTCGCATATAAATTCATCGTGTCTCACAAAGTTAATCATCTAAAAAAAAATATATATATATATCAGAGGGTGTAACATGGAAAGCGAGAAGGAGCATATAAGTGATTGTTTGTTATACAAGTTCGATAAAAAGAGTACGGCAATGCGTGTCGCAATGTTTGTCAAGTTTATGGGGAGGATGCAATAGACGAAAGCACATGCCGTCGATGGTTTCGTAAATTTAGGGAAGAAGACGAAGAGCAGGCTAGGAATGCACGGCCATCACACGTTGGAGACGACGATATTGACCAAGCCGTAAGGAATAACCCGAACTCAACCATCCAAGTATTAGCGGAGACCTTCAACGTACACCGGACAACGGTCGAGAGACAGCTGGTTAAGTTGGGTTTTACAAGAAAGTTGGATCGTTGGGTTCCACATAACCTGACAGCTAATCAACGGGATGACCGAATCGCCACCTGTTTTTCCTTGCTTTCCCGGTATGAAAATGACCCATTCTTGACACGAATTGTGACAGAAGAGAAGTGGGTTATGTACCGTAACGTAAAGCGTCGTAGGACCGTGTGTCGCCTTTCTGATCCGCCTGGATCGACTTCGAAAGCTGAACTTCATCTCAAGAAAGTGTTATTGAGCGCGTTGTGGGATGTGCAGGGAATAATTCACTGGGAGATCCTGCCACTCAACCAAACTATCAGTGCTGCCTTCTACTGTCTACAGTTAGACAGGCTGCATTCAAATTTCGTACAAAGCTGCCAGGTTTCATCAATCGTCGCAATGTTATCCTTCATCACGATAACGCCAGGCCACATGCTGCTGTCATCACTCGCCATAAGTTACTGGGCTTTGGTTGGGAGGTACCCCACTTTTCTTATTCTCCTGACTTGGCACCAACTGACTATCACCTATTTCGTGCGTTGAACAGTTCCTTCAGTCAGAAAATCTTTGATGATCTTGATGCTCTGAAAACCGCCATCCAAAAATTTTTTACTCGAAACCGCCGGAATTTTACCGCCGTGGGATTCATCATCCTACCAGAAAGGTGGCAAGAGGTCATAGATAGCATTGGGTATTATGCACAATAATAGGTACTGTTCATTTTGCGTTTATTTGCTCTTTTTTATGGGTAATAAAAACAGGCAGAACTTTTTCACTCACCCAATATTTATATTTATATAAATAAAGGAGATAATTGATGTATCTTGTCGTTGTCGAAGTCTCTAAAATTAAAAACAGAGCACAAAAATTTGCCGGAAAATGTAAACTCTTAAATTTCATGTATACACCAGTGGATATATGTAGGGGTGGAAATTTGGCACAACGTTCACACAGCTATTTTTATATACCAAACTTTTACAATAGTTTTCTGCAATTAATCTTTCAATAAAGGAAAAGTTATTGTTCACAAATAGTGGCGTGAAATCTGCGCACGATTTCCAGAACTGTCCATGGTCAAAGAAAGAAGCCTTAAAATAGATTTTAAATTGCCACGAAAATCTAAGATCGAACCAAGATTCGAAAATGGCATGTCTGTATGTTATCTGTGTAATCTACACATAACTGAAAGCATATTTAGTTTATTTCGTAGCATTACTAATACTTCCCCTGCTCTCACACCACTTTTTATTTCTTTCTTTCTTTTATTTTCTTTTATTTTTTAAGAATATTTTTCTCCCTATTTAATCGTAAATACATATTAAACAAAACTACTCTACAAAAAATCTGATGTGAAAAAAAAGGCTGGTACCAATAATGCTACGGAGTAAATTAGAAATGTTGAAAGCTATGTTTATCTAGCTTAAAACCAATTTGTCACTGTGAATAAAGCATCGTTCTGTAACTTAATGAGGAATGTGTGGTAATTAAATTAGTATTAAATATTAAAATTTATATTATAATACCTTGAAACATATTTTTAGTGACAGCTTTTATTTTATGTATAAAAACCTAAAATGAATTTAAAGAATGTTACTAATTATCGACAAAATATAAACATACCATTTTCCCAAATTTATGGCTCTCAGAACTATTTTTAAAAACTAATTCAACGTTTACTTTTATTTTCAGGAGCGATTTATATAGTTAATAATTGTTTTAATATGTGGAATACATGGCGTTTTTCGTATCTAATAATTACACAATCTTTAATATTAATTTTTTGACAGGTAGTTTTATCTCTGCATTCATAAATCGGAATATTTATGTATAGTCATCCTATTTATCAAACTTGTGCTATTTAAAAATATTTATTCTTTTAATTATTAATATGGAAATTTTTTTAAATCTTGGTCACCCTCGTTGCATTAGCTTTTTGGAGTTTTCAGTGTTTTTTTTTTTTTTTTTTTTTTTTTCTCTGAAACTCGCATGAATACGGACTAGGACATATAAATACGAGTTAGAGAACCCCACAGAAGTCATCCCACCCAGGATTAGGTCCGGAGTGTTGACAATCCTTCATAATCCTACAATAATACAAGATTTTTTTTTTTTTAAAGGATTATTCACACACACACACACACACACACACATATATATATAAAGATTTATTTAAAAATAGTTTGAATTTATCATTATTTCTTGCTTTAAGAAATACAATTTATTATTATTTTTACTTCTTTTATACTTTATAAGGCATATTTTATTTAAAAAAATAGCAGCTATTCAAATTGAAATTTTAATGCATTCCACTCTTAAAAAATTTATAAGTTACATGTTGTAAAGAGAAATCATGCATAAATCAAATCCGTTCAAATAAAATTATACATCACTGAACTCATTTGGGATTGGAGATAAACGTATGTATTATGACAGAAGTTCAGAAATTCTTACTTAGACATCTCTCAAAGGACTAGAGAAGTCAGTTAAGTGAAAGATCAACTCTATTTTCAGGAAACGATTATAAGACGCTCTTACTGATTCTGCAAAGGAAAACTGAATCCGTAATACTCCTATTTAAGTAGCAGACATTAAGTATTTTTCTTAATATATTTCTCTGGAAGACTCACCGAAGAAGACTTAAGAATTCTGTATGGTAAAAGAAAATATGTATTCAACGCATAAATGCTTGTCAATATACGAGTGAATGAAACTAGGTTTTAGGTTACAATATACAAAAATATTCTTCTCAAAATAAAGAGTGTGTATTTTTGGCTTATATCTACCTTACAAAGTTTAATAAAGAATGACATAAATTAAATTTGTATGTCTTAATATACCGAACAATATATGTTATGTAACCGGTTGTTCTAATTTAGACAGCAGGAGTTTGGACACTACCCATGCAAAAACTACTGACTGAATCTGCGCCATATTTTATATGCATAGTCACCTTAACAGGCGTTTTCGGTTTCTGAATGAAAAAGAAAATCAGGTTTTGGTTTATAAGCAAGCGCTAGTAACTTGCATAAAACGAAACATATACGTTCCATATATTTAGCATTCCAACAACCCGCGACAAAAAGATAGATACAATGGGTTTTTTCTTTGATTTTTCATAAAATAACATTATCATTTATTATTATCATAAAATAACACTATTCCCGGACTAATTTTTGTTTTAATACTAATTTAGAAAAATTTTAAGACTAAAATTTTTCTAATTTAAGACTACACACCGCGACAAAAAGATAGGAACAAAGGGTTTCTTTTTTCATTTTTGAATATGATTATTTTGAATATGATTCAAGTATTTAGTATGTTTTTGATATGATAATATTTTGTTATGATAATAAATGATCAGCACAATTTAGATAAGGTTATTTTATGAAAAAAAAAAAAAAACTTTGTTCCTATCTTTTTGTCGCGGAGTGTAGTCTTAAATTAGAGAAATTTTAGTCTTAAAACTTTTCTAAATTAGTCTTAAAACAAAAATGAGTCCGGAAATAGTGTTATTTTATGATAATAATAAATGATAAGCACAATTCAGATCATGTTATGTTAGGAAAAATTAAAGAAAAAACCCTTTGTACCTACCTACCTTTCTGTCGCGGGGTGTACTTGTGTAAAATGTGTGAAAGGGAGCTTTTTATTAAACATGGCACTCATTTTACCAGATCAAGCATTAATCGTCCAACACTTTTGTGAGAGAAATAACAATAGATCTACCGCCATCAATGCATTTTGACAGGTAAAACGTTTGAGTTGAAACTGTATTACCAGTACAAACCTTCTACAAGTATGATAATGGCATGTTTCCAAGTGGCTAGAATGTTTTCAGTGAAATCTGGTATCTGAAATGCAAAGAAAGGAAGAACAATAAATGCACTATGTAGCAGTAGTGCTCGTGCTATATTTCTGGCTTTGGACATTATTAATTCAACAGCGTAGAGAATCTCGATTAATGTTTTAAAATTTAACTCATATAAGGTATACCATATATATAAGTAGAAAATACTAAATACGTTCAATTTTACTCAAATTACTCAAATTGTGGTGTTTCTCCGTATTGGACACAATATGAATTTTTTAAATTTTAGAAATCAAAACCGCATTCTCAGTTTACTATGCATCCAAAATATGGTTGTAACCAAACCTCTACAGTATTTACTAGCGTATAATCGGCATGTAAGATAATTCAGTTTTACACTTGAAATTTTAATTAACATTTAAAACTATGTTTGTATAAAGTATAGTAGTAAAGTATAGTATATCGTAGAAATATATTTTGGTCTGTTAATTAATCATTGGAAACTGATTTATTTTATCTGCGGATTATATGCAGGGAAATACGGTACATTTGCATGTAAGTGCCTAAACATCTGTTATATGTTTATCACCAATGAACAAATACAAGGTGCCCACCAAAGTTCGATAGCACCTCTTTAAATGCTGAAAGGATGTAGCTATATTCATAAAAAAAAAGTGTCAATAAGCAGCTATGTTATAATAAAGCGGCTATGTGCTGCAAAATGCGGCCGCTTTACAACGTCACCTGGTAGAAAATTGTAAAGTTAGTGTTCGCATCTTGAAAATGGTATAAGATAGGGAAGCAAGTGAAATACAGAGTTGTAGAGCATCATCAATTTAATACGAAGGACACCTTGTAGACATGAATGCTAAAAACAGAACGCTTAAAACATGCATTTGTTCGTGCGGGATTTTCTACACTATGACGAGAGAAATTAATCTTAGAAAGAGAGAGAAACATAATTAGTTTTTCAAGACACCTTTGTTTTCGATGTTCAAACTTCTATCCGTCAGCTGCAATGCACTTTGGACCCTTGCTTGAACATTACATTGCACACGTTGTAGCATAGCCGATGACACGCATGCTCTTGTGTCCAAGGTCTGGATGAAATACTCTCAGTGGGGACCACTCTAAAGGATCCAACATCCCCTGTAATGAATGTAAGGGGTGTTGTCCTACCTCGTATTTATAAGAAGCTATAAACAGTAAGGTATTTCTGTTGGATTCTGAACCCTACAAAATGCAAGCGTGAAAGACACTATCTCATTAATATCACATGTGGGTCAATAGGTAGAAGATATGAGTTCTCGGTTGGAGATATATCTATTTAAATGGAAATTTTTTGTAAATTTCTGTTGATGTGAGCAGAAAGATACCGAACCAAAGTTCTCACTAGTTTCAATGGATTTTTATTAAAAACTAATAATAATAATTCTCTCACTTAAAATACTCATTTAAGGTTTCGTTCATTTAAAATTTTCTTAGCATTATTTGTAAGAATTTCATTTTAACTTATACAATATTGAAACTTTTGAGAGTATTATGAACATAAATTATTTTGTTTATAAAGAAATAAATGAAAAAAAAAAAAAATGCTTGATACCATATGGTGTGGGTCATATTCGTTAAAGATCTGATAACATCTTGTACCCATTTCCAGTTTTTGGTAAACATAAAACTATTTCAGAGCTATTTAAAATAGTGTGATGCAGCGATTGACAGAAAGAGGAAGGAAATTTTTTATACTTCCTTTTATACAATTACCCATATATAATTCCGTTGAATGTTTAAATTTTACTTTCTTCTTTATACCTAAGAAGAAAATATTGGATTATTGAAAATTTTCGATCCCCAGTTTTCAATGGATTTACATGATTTGATATTTCCTGAACACGATTTGACAATTTATAGAAAATGCTCGCCTGTCAGAACTTTCTGTGTGTGTGTGAAAAAGTTTGTGGAAGCGGAATCTCAATAACCAATGGAAGAATTTTAACCAAACTTGATATTTAGTTGGACCTTAATCTAAATTGTAGTTGATATCACTTGGGGATCAATAGCTTAATACGGGGCACTGTCATCCTTTTTTTTTTTTTTTTTTCATAATTTTTAATATAGAGGTACAGGGCAAGATTTCGTATAAGGCAAAGCTAGGTGGTTTACGCATAATTCAACAGAATATCGTAAAAAAAAAAAAAAAAAAAAAAAACACAGATATTATTTTTTGCTGAACTGTTGCGGAATAATTAATTAATTCATTTTCTAAGCATTTCTGTTATTATTTTGTTATTATGTTATAATTTAAAGCAATAGCTATAATAAAACCAAAAGAGCTATTTTGCTCAGTCTTTCCTTATATGGTAGGCGTGATTGCGCTTAATTATAACGATAATTTAACTGTTAATAATAATAATTGCATTAATTGACATTTTTAAAAGTTTTTTGTAAACACATACTTATGTATTAGGAGTGGATATTTTATTTAAGTAATAAAAAAATCAGAAAAATAAAAGAAATAAGAAATTTTTAAATAATAATAATAATAATAATAAAAAGAAAAGAAAGAATCAGAAAAGAAAAATACGACCAGATAAGATTACAAAATAACACAAAGTTTCTAGATAATACGTTTAACTTAAAATTACTACATTTCCTTTTCAGTTTGAATAGTTTCTTGTTTGCTGACCAAATCTGTTGTTGTCTACAATTGTTCTATTTATTTTTATAAATGGTGCAGCTTTCATGAAACTACCTGCCACAAGTTAACCCATTTGAGACGGATTACACATTGTGTGTTCTTTTAAAACAAAAAAAACGGGTCACATCATGTGTCCAATGATATATGGCTAATTCGGCCCACTTTTAGGCCCAGAATCTGCTCACCATTGTTGCCAGATTTGGGGACTTTTTAATTCAATAATCACCAATAATTTTGAGGAGTGATTTTTGATGTACATAATAGACGATTAAGCTTCGGCGCGATTAAGCAACCGCTACAATTAAAATTTAATGGTGGATATTGAATAAAACAGATCCCAAATCTGGCAACACTGCTGCTCACCATATATTATTTATTAAAGTGATTTTGATTTTCTGAAAATCTTCCGCACAAATATGTTTAAGACACAAACCTAAATTTCACATGGTTTGAAACCTTCTCGTTTCAACTTTAAAACCTTTACATTAATTTAATTTAATTTAATTTAAATTTTTTTCTTTTAATTTAGATGATCACAATCCTTAAAAAAATTATTGAGAAGGCTGATATATTTTTTTTTGCCTTCACTTTAATCGTTTCTGTTTAAACAGCTGACAGCTGTACAAAACTTGAGTATCATATTTAAAAATATTGCAAAACTAAACAGATATACAATAACATTAAATAATTTTCGATTTTTTTTTTTTTAATTTTTCCGACTGAGTGAAAATAATGCCTGGACTGGGAGTCGAACCACGGATAGTTGACTTACAAGTTCAAGGCTCTACCAACTGAGCTATTCAGGCCGACAACCGGTCAGCATTACTCACTCAGACAACCTTTAGGTAGAAACATCTGGTCTATCATGTAGATAGCTCGAAAGAAAAATAAGCCGCAGGTAATTTTCTGTCGAGCTATCTACATGATAGACCAGATGTTTCTGCCTAAAGGTTGTCTGAGTGAGTAATGCTGACCAGTTGTCGGCCTGGATAGCTCAATTGGTAGAGCCTTGACCTTGTAAGTCAAAGATCCGGGGTTCGACTCCCGGTCCAGGCATTATTTTCACTCACTCGGAAAAAAAATTCAATAAATATGATTTTCTTCCAATCAGTTGATTGTGTGATTTTAATGAAAATTTGTGATTAATTTTCCATAGGTTAACATTGGCACTCAAGAGGTTAATTCTATCAGAGGTGTGGCTTTTGTCTATCGTTACCACCCCTGAATAATGTTCAATTTCGAATTTAGGGGACGGTTTCCAAAAAGATGCGCCGTCTCTAATGGGTTAAAGTAGTTCAGGCATTTGTTGAAGTTGTCTCCTGGTACACTTTAAGACATTTAACAAACTCATCCTCATTGTCTTAACATTACCAGTAAGATGCATAACCTTTCCTAGTGTAGAATTTAATGGAATCAATACGCAATCTCTCCTAAGAAGCAAATGCACAAATTCTTCCATTTTGGTAGGAGAGAATACGCAGCCTTTTTGTCAATACGCATTTACAAAAAACTGCTGGTGTTCATATCATTAGTCTAGGTTTGTAGCTTATGAGAAACCTTTTAATTAAAAAATATTTTGAACTACTGACACTCTATAGAAATTTCTAGGAAGTGATATGAAAATTGAAGCATTTATTTTTCAAAACAAGACAAAGCAACCACGTTTTATCTTACACGATCGAAACAATTAACATGCAATTTTAAGTCAGCACATTACTCTTGCTGTTATACAATAACTGGAGTAGCATTGCTCGCACTCTACGCCTTCCCTCCAATTCTCTGTATGCGCAATCTCTCTTAGCTTTACCTTAAACATACATAATGAGAATTATTTTTAATTTTTCAGCATGAAATTAAAAAAATATATATATTTATAATAATAATAGTCAAGTAAGTCTTTTCTTTCTTTTTTCTTTTTTTTTTAAATATAGGACATAGCTTCCCTCCCCATGGGGGGAGCACCTCATCTCAGGGAGTGTAAATTTTCGACAAGGTTTTCTGTTAAAAGAACTCGCCAATACCTTGAAAATGAATGGCTTGAACATAGATCAGTGGTAATTTAAATATACGTATATATACATATATCGATTTTTTTTTCATTTTTAACAAATAAATAAATAAATAAATAAATAAATAAAAGGAATTTCTTCAGATGCCTTCTAAAGAGCACAGAATTTATTTGGACATTCTGCGTTATACTTCACTGCGATGAAAATCGTCTACATTAATCATGGAAAATAATTTTAATAAATAATTTATACTGTGTAAATTTGTGTAAGAAAATATAGACGAAAGTTGGGATGGTACTCGTTTTAAATTAGCTATAAGGCTTTATCAATTAATTGTTATGTTATAGATATTGATAATGTGGGAAAAATGATAAATGTGTTTATTAATTTCCCTTGTTATTTAATATTATTTATAATTTTGAAAAAGAAAGTTGCAAAATAACTTCACAAATTGATAAAATTATTTCCTAATTGATTAAAATTTGTTAGTCTTAAAATAAGCACTTGTTTCTATCTTATTTTCAACCTTTATGCATTATATTAAACTATTATATTCTTTTGTTATTTAAAAAATAAAAATATTTAATAACGAATTTAAAAACAATAGAAATATTGATAAATATTGATAAAGGCCTTTTACATTAAATATATGTATATAGGAATTTTGCTCATCTATTATTAAAAAATAATTGTTAAATAAAAGCTCTACTAAAGTACTTGACTACTTCTTTTAAATTTAGTAATAACTCATATTATTTGAAATTCTCTTTTGATTGTAAGAATCATTTGTCTTAAAACATACTTTAAATAATTAAACTTCTTCGTTGAAAAGCAAATAGCTCATAATTTAAACATCTTGTTAGACAAATCGTTCACTTCTTTCAAAATTTCAATATCCGTTTTTATAATGAGCATCTTGAAAATATACGAATAAAACAAATGTCAAAGCAGAAATAATTAGATTTTTTTTTCTCCAAATTGTTTACTGCACAACGAATAGAAATTCAACTAAGAGGATAAAATGCAATTATTTCCTTCTTTTCCCGCAAACACACACACTCGTTAAAGTTACTTAAAACTTGAGGCAATTACTTTTCTCCAGACAAGTTCAGAATAACAAGTAATTAAGAAAAGTAGAGCAATAATTTGGCAATTTTACTTATGAAATTGAAAATCGCAAAATAACCTTTTAAGATTATTTCCTGAGAAAATAATAAAAGATCTGATATTAAATGTTTACTTTTTGCATTTAGAGAAAATAAAGCTTGATAATTGTGTAGGATAAAAGTTAATATATAATGCATGAAATTAATGCTGAATGCTTTTTTGGTAAACTTTAGCATAAATTCAAAATTTTAAATTTAATCTAGATTTTAATTGCAGTTATATGTAAAAAGTTTATATGGAAAAGATAAAAGATATTCTAAAGGTGAAAAAACAACAGAAAATTATACTAGATATTATACTATAATTTTCGACTATCCTGCCACAAATCACCGAACGTATTTAATTTTAGACGTTTTGCCAAATATCTAAAAAAAAAAAAAAAAAACTTAAAGAATTATCCTGAAACTTCAGTGGTGCAAAGAACAATGCTATATTACATATATTTTAGAGAAAGTTTTATCCCGAAGGTAAAGAGACCAATAACGAATTAACACATTGCTTGAATGTCACATAAAGCTACGTTTTTTAAGTAGGTAGTAGTCCCGGCTTTAGGCGTTCCTCTAGAATATATTTAATTTTAAATAAGGATTTTTCGTATTGGTGTCTAAAACTTTATGTCTATATAGTCTATATAAGCTACACTACTGGACGTTAAAATTGCTACACCAGGAAGAAAACAAATAGCTAAATGATAATCATTGGACACAAATATTATAATGGGAAGAACAATTGATTAATTTTCCAGAAAATTTGGAGGTATATAGCCCGAGAAATCAGTACATAAATCAGCGACCTCTGACAGCAATAACTGCACTTATTCGACTAAATATTGAATCGAACAGCGATTAACGATATGTAGGGGTACAGCGCTTCATGCAGCTTTAAAACGATGCCACAGTTCATCGATCGTAGTTAATGGAGAGTACTGGCATGCCCGTCGTTTATCATCGATTGACTAGACGTTTTCAGTTGGTGTGAGATCAGGAGAACGCGCTGGCCAGAGCAACAGTCAAAGACATTCTGTATCAAGGAAAGTACGGACAAGGCGAACAACATTGCAACGTGCTTTATCCTGCTTAAACGTTGCATTACGAAGGCCTCGAATATAGGGCAAAGGCACAGGACTTAACCCTTCAGAAATATAATGCCCGCGATTCAGTATGCCGGGTATGCAAAGAAGTGGTGATTGAGACGTGTATCCATTGCCACTTCTTACATTACACCAAGTGATGATCCAGTATGACAATGTCGAGTGCTAGTTGGCAATGTGCATTTTGCACCATGTCGTTAAATACGGATGCGGCCATCTTTATGCGCTAAACAGTATTTTGATTTGTCTAAAAAGACGACCTTACGCCATTCTTGCATCCACGTTCGTCGTTGATCACACATTGAAGGCGCAATTGTGTGCGATGTAGATTCTATGGTAATTGAAGTCATAGTCGCCGCATACTGGCTCATCATCTGGAGTGATGGTATGTGATGCCACTGGATAAACTTTTCAACCACTTTTTGTTTGCATTTTCGACACTCTGAATAGTGGCCCTTATATTTCTGATGGGTTAAGCCCATAGCTCTGTCCAACATTCAATGGAAACGATCCGTAACGCAACATTTAAGCAAGACAATGCATGACCGCATGCGATCCATGTTCCTTCCTTAATAAAGAAGGTGTTAGGCTGTTGCTTTGCCAGAGTGTTCTCCTGATCTCGCACCAATTGAAAACGACTTGTCAATCGCTGTTAAGCGACTGACACGCCACCACTATCCAATAACTATGATTGATGAACTGTGGCATCGTATTGAAGCGTCATTTAGTGCTGTATCCGTATCATCCAATCGTTGTTCGAATCAGTGCTAGGAGAATACGTGCTGTTATTTCTGCCAAAGATTGCTGCTTTATGTACAGATTTCTTAGGATATATACTTCCAAATTTCTTGAAAATTTAATCAATTGTTCTTCCCACTATAATGTATGTGTCCAGTATCAGTCTGTTATTTCCTTTCCTTCCTGAGGTAGGAATTTTAATGGCCAGTAGTGTAATTATGTATATAATACTTTATGCATATATATAAACTTTTGTGAAAGAAGCGTGGATGAAACAATTGGATATTTGAATTAAATTAATTGCGTGGCATGTGAAAAACCCCTTATGAATTTTTAACTCTGGAAAAATACCTAAATTTTAGCTCGTTCTTTTGCCGACAATTTGCTTAATTTTTACTCTATTCAAATAAACTTTTGGCAAAAGTTGCCTAATGTATCTAGCTTTCAATCTATGTAACAAAAATTATTCTATCTTTCACGTATGCGAAGTGAAAAGTTAAAAAAAAAATGCTCATATTTCAGGAGATATTTAATATATTTATATTGCAATTGCAGTATATTTTGTTTCAAAAGTGTTTTTTCAATTTATCTGAAAGCGAAAATAATTTTCGTTTAAAACTCTGTATATTATAAATAAAAAACATGCTTTTTTTTTTTTTTTTTTTTTTTTTTTTTTTTTTTAAGTTTCAAAATAAATGCTTATATCAGTTATTTAACGTGCTATCGTCACACAAATTCATCCACAAATTTTACTGAGTCTATATTAACATATCCTAAAATTACAGATAATTTCGTTCATTTAATAATACAGGGTGATCACAAATATTATTGATTTTGCTCAATTTGTTACCGGCCCCCTAATTGTTGTCTTAAACCAATCTTAATTAAAAACATGAGGAACACATAGTTCTTTAAATACCCAATGTTTGAAAACATTGTATTGAGAGAAGTTTTTTAATTGAAGAAAAACTGATCGTTTACAAACCTTGATAAATTTTGAGCAGGAGTGTACTCTAAAAATATGGGTGAGAAAAAAACTGTGGAATAAATTAAAATGCTGCCATGTCTATATATGTTTAATTGTAACGAAAATTTAATTATAATTATTGTACATATATAAAAAGATCACATCAAACACATAGGCTTTTAAAATAGAAAAGTATTGAAAAATATATTTATCCATTCTAAAATCATACGCAAATACAGTCCTGTACTTGTAGCAGATGTGGTTTAAAAATTTCCATTTTCTTTTACCATCTTTTCTTAAGTATATGATATTTTATTTAAAGGCAAATTTCGAAACATTTCTTTTCTTTTATAGTGAAACAGCACTGCAGATCTTTAACCAAATCTCTTTGCACAGCAGGTGTTTCTTCATTTATTTTATTTATGATATTTTTAGTCATTGAAACTACGTGCAAATATTGGCAAGTTGCAAATAATCAGCTGCAAATAGAGTACTCCTCAGTTAGAGAAATAAATTAATTTTACGTACTAGTAAAACAGAACAGCACTCCCTCTTCTCTTTAAAATTCATCATTTGTCTTGTTTTCTGAATTGTGCAGAAAGTTTTTTAGTAGTTCATCTAATGCAAAGTTGCCAATATTTTAATTTATTCTGTAGCAATCTTAGTACCTGCCTTTTATCCATACCACTTTTTTTAAAGAGAAACTTTATTCTTATTTAATCATAAGACATTGCAGAAAGTTGCGGTACAAAGAAATTGGTGCCAAATAATAATAATAATAATAATAATAATAAATAAATAAATATATAAATATATAAAGCGAATGCTAACAAACCAACGAAATAAATTAAAAAGTTGGCATCTCAGCTTATCATTACCTGATAACATTTATAATTATTCCGAAGCATTGTTAATACTTGCTCTTTTTTCATACCACTTTGCTAGTAGAGAAATTTCCTCCAATATGTAATTACAAAACTGTAATTTAAAAATAGTGGTGTGAAAAAAGGTCGAGTACTAACAGCGCTCCGGAATAAATTATAAACACTACTAAATACGTACTAACGCATAGAATAGATGAGTAATTTTGACTAAATTTTTTGCCTGTAAATGATTTATAGGATAAGAATGAATATTTACTTATAAAATTATAGACTAAAAATCTGCTATACAATCACTTCTGTAACTCTTACTTTTGAGTTTCATATCGTGTTCATCACTGGAATATTCGTTAAAAACTGTTTAATCCGAATTGCAACCGCCAGAAAATTCTCTATTTTTGGGATAAAAAAAAGTACAAGGGTTTAATTAACAGCGTCCCAGTGATAAAAATGAGTAAGTTTTAATATGGTTCATTGGTATTTCAGACTTTCTCTTTTCAGTTTGATTAAATTATAATATCATGTTCATCACGAAAATAAAGGAGTGCGTACATAAAACGATTTCACTATTACTTCCATAGCACTTGTTGCTCCACCAATAATCGAGCGGTTTGATCCTCGCTGCAGATAAACTGAAGATGCCAGCTTCCAACCCATGTCGTACTCGTTGGCCAAGTCGTGCATAATTTTCCTTATTTGTCTAGAAAACTTGTGTAAATACGAACTAGCATCCCTTAAAAGATCCCATGAGGGCGTCAAATCTAGGACATGTTCTTCGAGAAAACAATCGACCTCAATCCCAGCATCACTTGACAAAAAATTTGGATAGAACAGATGTTGGTTTACATTTATCACACGAGCGGTTGAACTGAAGTGGCTGTGTTAAGCAGATACAGGCATGATGATACGATGAATTTCAGTTTAACTCTATGAAACCTACATGACACGCATAAACTAAAAATAAACGTAATCTTTAGTTTAAAAAATATAAAAGGTTTAAGCGGATAACACACTTTTAGTTAAGAACAATTTAAATCAATTTTCGGTAATATTTTACAGAAACATAGATTGAAGAAACGGATATCTAATGTAGGGAAACAAAAAAAAGTCATGTTTGCGATGTCTTCAATTTTTACTTATTGTTCGTTTATAGATACGATTCGTAAACAACTGGGGCTGATTCTACTCTAAAAAAGAGGAATGCTAAGGTCTCTTTCACGAAACTAAAACAGTTAGTAAGAAAATTAAATTTTCATTCCCTTCTCTCAACCCCCAATTTGGTAAAATCACAATTTAACTTGCACACTAAAAGTAGTACACATTTGATTTCAATACGAAAACAAACGGTATCAAATAATTATTATCTCTAACAAGGGTGCAAGACTTTCCGTCTAAAGACGAAAGACTTACAACATTATTTTTTATCAATAATTTCTATCAAACATAAAAATTTACTGTACAAATATGACAGAAATTGATGATAAAAATTATTGATGTAAGAGTTGGTCTTCAACATTACAATTTAAAATGCAATATAAAAATTAAGTTTACATCATTTTAAATTTATGTCCTAAACTATGAATAATACAAGTTGAATCGTATTCCTGCTCATTTATCATTCAGAGAAGAAAACAAAATTGTAGTCAATCTATTTATTCATGCATTTTAATTTAAATTCGGAATATTACATTTGGAAACTTCTATGTGAAAGGAATTAAGTAAAATTAAAATTCAAAATGCAATTAAAAATATTTGTATTTATCTGAAATTCATTAAAAGGATTTAACTTCAAAATCTTAAGTATTTTTCTATGCGATATCTGTGTTTGTTGCGATCAGAGAACAAATTATTTTTACATTATTATTATTATTTTTTTTTTTTACCATTTGCTCTCGAAGCCATTTTTGTACGGGTAAACCAACAACTCGAAACGATTTTCCAGATATTTGGTGATCGGCATATAAAACTTCCTAATTTTTCCGGTACTGACGGAATATTTTTTTTACTATTAAATGCTTCCTAAAAGGGCGTTGTTTGAGAACAGAATTAGAATTGTGTAAGAGATCTGTTCAAAAGTATAGAAGTGCAGCAGGGGTCGTAGTCTCCGCCTTTTTTTCAGGGCACATTCAGGAATGTGAAATTTAAGACACTTTTACTACCACTATTTTTATACAATAATTTCTATTTTGTTTAACCACGACATATAACTTTAAAAGTACAATCAAGATTTCAAAAAATAAAATAAAATAAAATAAAATAAAAGATAAATAAATAAATAAAGTAGTAGCTAAAGAGACGGAAATTTCTAATACCTGAAAGTGTCCTGGAAAAAAAGCGGGGGATATGATCCCTGGTACAGGGTACCCAGCTTAAAATATAGCGCAATATAAGATCTGGCTCTCCTTATGTTATGCTGGCCACGTAATAAAAGGCTAGCATAATGCAAGTTATAACCCCTTCACGATGGTCACGCCTTCTTTTTTTGTCAGGTGCCTCTTACGCTGACCACTTTGTATTTTCCAAATTTGCAGACCTGAAGTGTGATGGAAAATTAACCTTTTGCATTCGAACCTTCTTTTAGTAGGAGTAATGAGCTACCCGAAAATAGTTTTAATTAAAAAAAAATACAATATATAAAACATAAGAATTTCACATATAAATATTTTATTTCTATATTTGGTATATATTTACATATTACAAGCATTGTATATGAATATAATAATTAATAATTTTCCATTGTGTGATATTTTGCAAAGTATTCTCCAAGGTGTATGACAAGTGTCCGCTTTTTCCGGACAAGTGTCACAATAACATACCGTTTCGTGCCTTCTGCGTTTCTTTGTATTGACACAGCACGCTCGATAATTTTTTTTTTCCTTTTAGCATCGCATGTTGTTTACCATTCAATCGGGTACTGATATCGGTTGTTGCAGTTCTAGAACCACTGCCAGCTCCACGATCTTATCGATAATCACCTGTTAATTAATTTACTAATAACTTCACATATTTTAAATGTCTGATTGAAATTTCATTTCTCTGCTTTTTAACCATTTTATTTAAAATGTAGGAATTGGTCACGCATATTCAGGTTTTATCAAGTGTTCTATTATTTCGCTTACTTAATATGGAAGAATCCCACAAATATATCCAGTTTCTGAATCGCAGAGTACATAAATCCTAACTCCCCACTTCGTTGGTTTCACAGGATTGTAAGTGATAAAAGAAAATTTCCCTTGAAATTGAACAACGGATTCATCGGCACACATATTTTCGCCAGGAACGAAAATTTCCAAAAATTTCGTGTTGATTTCTTCCAAGTAATTACTAATTCGCTGTAAACAAATTTTTATATCTGTTAGACCGGCTGTAATTGTCTTCAAATATAGCAACCAAAAAATTTGGTTAAACTTGTCTTATGAAAACACATTGGAGAAATAAGGAATTCGACTATTATCATCCGTCGACCAATATTGTTGATGTTTGCAAGTGGCATGGTTCCTATATTTAGGATGACCGCTATGAATGCCATGAATTGCTGCGTTTTTACTTCTTTCCGATTCTTCCATATAACTTTTTGTTTTTTAATGTATTATGGGCATATTTACTTGTTTAATTTACAACTATATGAAGTAGCTGATTGCTAAAAAATAATTTAGAGAAATGCAATGGCTCCGTAACATCTGCACCAACTTGGCGACTTGCAGAATTTTTACCACTTTTAAATTGTACTCTTCTATACTCTGTAGATTCCGTAACATCTTCCCATTCAGAACTATCTTCCTCTTCTGCAACATCTGGAGCAGAATAATCTTCACTTTCGCTTTCTATTATTCTACATATTTTTTTATCTTTTGGTTCTAATTATTTCATAACTGTCTTCACCAATGCCGTCTAGATCGCTATTTTCTTCATTCAGAGTATTATCAGTCGATCTAAACATCACCAAATCAAACTCATCCTCGCTATTACAAATTTCGTTGTTTGATTCCCTTTTTATTACCCCATAAGTGAACTAAATTTGAAACACTGCAGTATTATAAGTTCACAATGTACTTACGATCACTTTTAATACCATAAAATTATTTCAAAAATATGTAGTACACACAAATTGTTAATTTTATTTATCAAAACTCTCGCCTAACAAAGCAACAAAAGACTTTTGCAACTATTTTGCTAGAAATACTCACAGATTATATATACTAAGATAGATGGGACGCTTCCAATGAAATCCAACCAATGAACACAGCAGAAACACTAGTGGTGGAAAAGCTATTAGTTTGAAATATTTCTATAATTCCATAGAAATAAAAGGTAGCCGTTATTTTGATTGGTTATAAATATAAATAATACGTAAAAATTCATTCGTACGAAATTTTTTGATGTTTGCAGTATCCTAGCCTTGGCCATTGATTCAAAGTAAGCAATGCCCAAAGACACTTAATAATTAATGCAGGTGGAGTTTCTTTCTTAACGGAGAATTACACCTATTGTACCACTTTTATTTGTAGAACATTACTAGTGTATACAAGATTTATAGTAACTTAATTAGTCATGGCACCTCTCGAGCGACGTTCAAGTTGAAGTAATGAATACAATGTCGCCTGAGAGGCGACGATCGAGAGCAAACGGTTAAACAATTTTTTATAATCAAAACAAATTCAATACCCAAATGTCTTGCATCACGACAGAACATTTTTTCGTGAACGGATAACAGTATGGACGAAAGACCGAAGAAAATACTTATCTTCTCTCGGTTTGTGGAGTTTCCTCTATAATTTTCCTGGTAATAAATGTTTAAAAAGATGAGATTTGGATTATTTAAAATGTTATATATATATACAAAAAGTTTCTTTATTGTGGAGACAGACTGCAGAGAAGGAACAAGGGCGCAGGATAGTTTATAAAAGTATTAATAGAAGAATATATAAAATAGTTTGGTACTTTCGTATCAACCGCATATAAAAAATTAATACTTTTGTATAAACAGCATGGCCATTATATTATACGAAGAGAAGCATAATGTGTACAAATTTATGATAATATCTATTGGAAATTTAATAATGCCTATATAAATAATGTTTATCGTATAAGTTCATAAGTAGTATAAATTTATCATAGTGACGATTAACCCTACAAGGCTCAATTTTTTTCCAGTGCGCGAGAAAAATATATAGGTTGTAATTAGTGATCAGAAGATAGGGAAAACTTATAAAAATAAAAATAAAACCGTATTTTACGGAAAAATCAACTTTTTAGCTCAATGTACCGTATGTGGAACATACATAAAAATATTATTTACCAATACGTTTACTATTGTAATATAAAAAAAAACTTGCCTCTGCAAAATATACACTTCGTTATAACACACAGTATTTTTGTTCGAGTCAAAACTGTTCAATAACTATTCTTTTTTTATTTTTGAATTCAGACAAACGACTAACGTATCACTTTCATTCAAATTTCACACTGAGTGCACTATAACAAAAACACGAACGACACCTTTAGGTAAAGATTCGTATTACTACATTGCTAAATGTCAGTAGCCTCTATCAAGATGCCAAGAGATGTCGTTACTAATAGTTTTATAGCTATACACTTTAAAAAAATAACTATTACCAGCTGCAAGAAACTCTCTGTGATTGGAGAAAATAATTATTTTCTCCAATCACAGAGAGTTTCTTGCAGCTGGTAATAGTTATTTTTTTATAGTGTAGGAACGATTAAATTCGGTGTTCCACATATGAAACTGGGTGCCTTGCAAGACTAATGGCTGCAAGTGGGGTTAACATAAAGTAATTTTATGCTATATTCTATGAAATTTTGTGTCCTCAGAAATGTCCTCAGTTTGCATAAAAAAATCTGGTCACCCCAACCATTTCATCTCTATCTCCCTCTCCAAAAACATTTATTTTTTTATAATGATTTTTTTAATTTTGTTAATATATTTCATAGGGGCATACAAAAGAATTTAGATAATTATATTATGTTTGTGAATTCTTATAAATTTTGCGAAAGATAAACAAATACCACAAAAAATTAGTTCGAAAAAATAAATATTACAGCAGGCTTAAATTATTCATGTAAGGTAAGGCTAGGAGAGATAGCACGGTAGGAGAGAGTAGAATGGGCGAGTTGCAATTTTAGAAGATTGTACAGCCACAATAGTGAAGTGCCCACTTAAATGTGCATGTTGATTGCTTAAGATAAAACGCAGTTATTTTGTCTCGTTCTCAAATATAAATGCTTTAATTTTCATGACCCTTCCTAAGAATTTCAATACAATAGTAGTAATACAAAATATTTTTAATTAAAAATTTTTTTCATAAGCTACTAATCAAGACTAACGAACGGAGCACCACGAATTTTTCTAAAAGCGAATAATTATTTAATAAAAGACTGTGCAATCACTCCTACCAAAATGAGAGAGTTTGCGCTTTTGCTATTTAGGAGAGTTTGCGCATTGATCTTGTATAAAATTCTATACTAATAAAGATTTTGTAGCTTATTGATAATGACAAAACAACGAGGATGAGATTTTTTGAATGTCTGGAATTGCACCAGGAAAAAACTTCGACAAGGAACTGGACTAATTCAACCCACTCGAGACGACGGCGCATCTTATAGAAGAATGTCCCCAGAATCTGAAACTGAACATTGTTCAGGTGTGGCACAATCTACAAAACCCACACCTCTGGTGGGATTATTCTCTCGAATGCAACTATTAACCTACGTGATACGTTATTGTATATTCATTTAGTTTTGCAATACTTCCAAGTATGTGTGATGCTCCAGTTCTGTACGGCTGTCAACTGCCTAAATAGAAGGGATAAAACTAAATGCAAGCAAAAATATCAGCCGACTCAGACTTCTTTTTAAGTAATGTAATCGTCTAAATTTCAATAAAATAAAATAAATTGAATAAACGTAAAGAATTTTAAAGTTGAAACTAGACGATTTCAAACCACGTGAAATTTAATTTTTTGTGTTTTGAACATTTTTGGGTGGAAGATTTTGAGGGAAAGAAACCTTAATATATAGTAAACGGTGGGCGGATACTGAGCTTAAAAATGGGCGGGACTAGCCATATATCATTGCACACACGGTGTTCTAACCTCTCTCCCTCTTGTTTTTTTTCTCGGAAATGCATTGCACCGTCTCGAACAGGTTCACTTGTGGCAGGTGGTAGCACAATAACTTCACCTTGTATAACAATAAATGCAATGAACAACGAGAGATTCGGTCAGTAAACAAGAAACCATCCTGGCTGAAAAAGAAATGTACTAATTTTAAGTTAAACGTGTAACTTAATATTATTTTTAGGTCTTGTTCTTCATCTGGTCTTGTTCTTTTCCCTGTTTCTTTAATATTTTTCTTTAAATAAATTTTTTTAGTTCTTTTTAATTTTCTTCTATTTTTTTATATATTTTTTAAATATTCAATTGAAATATCCACTCCCAATGTAAAAATATTTGTTTAAATATACCATACAACAATGTCATTTAAGTGCAGTTATTATTATTAACAATATAATTGTAGTTATAATTAAGTTCATAGTAAGAAAAGTAATAGCAGTGCCACCTTTTAGCCGATATATACAATTTCAATAAGCATTATTTTTATAATTTATAGTTCTCATAGTAAATTTGGTGTATTTTACCATGTTTTTATTAACTTCGATTCTTGTTTGTTTGTTTGTTCAGTACAAATCTTGCAATCGGTTTTTTACTAACTTCCCGACTAGCTAGACATTTAAAACTTTTAGGATAGTTCAGAACATGGTGACAATACATTTTTTTAACACTTTTAGTCAACTATTTCAGTTCCCTATTGCCTTCCGCAGCGTTTATATTATTCGACAGAAAATTTATTTAACTAACTTTCCGACTAGCTAGACATTTGAAACTTTGAGAATAGTTCAGAACACGGTGAAAATTGCATTTTTTAAATACTTTAAGCCAACTGTTTCGGTTTCCTGCTGACTTCGGCAGCGTTAACAGTACAAAGCTTGCAATCGATTTTTAACTAACCTCCCGACTAGCTAGGCATTTGAAACTTTCAGGATAGCTCAGAACACGGTGAAAATGCATTTTTAAAATACCTTTAGCCAACTTATTCGGGTTCCTGCTGCCTTCGGCAGCGTTACCAGTACAAAGCTTGCAATCGATTTTTAACTAACCTTCCGACTAGCTAGGCATTTAAAACTTTCAGGATAGCTCAGAACACGGTGACAATACACTTTTTAATACTTTTAGTCAACTGTTTCAGGTCCTTACTGCCTTCAGCTTCTTCGTTTATATCATTCGACAGAAAATTTATTTAACTAACTTCTCAACTACCTAGACATTTGAAACTTTCAGAATAGTTCAGAACACGGTGAAAATGCATATTTAAAATACTTTTAGCCAACTGTTTCGGGTTCAAAACTCAAACAAAACGCGTGAAGGGGTGGCGCAGTGGTAGATATTCTGTTTGAGTGAGGAAGATGTTGAGTTCTAGTCCTGCTTCAGTCTTTTTTTTTTTTTTTTTTTTTTTTTTTTTTAAACCTCAGAAAATTATTTAACTTCTTAAAATTAAAATTAATGAAAAATTTATTAAATTCCTGTTTAAAGTTTTATTAATTGGTTCACTCATAAAAAAATCCTAATATAATAAATATTTTCTCTTAAACATCTTGCATTTTAAACAATACAAATTTTTAATAATAAACTTTGCTGTAATTAATTATCGAATTTCTACAATGAAATGAAAACAAGTACTATAATAAGTTAGTAGACTTCAAAATATAGGAGAATGAGATGCCTGTTTTAGCCACATTTACAGTTGATGCCATTTGTTTGTAAAGAGTACATCATTTTAATCAGTTTTTTTTCCCTGATGTAGAGTAGTAGTATCTTCTAAAACGCGATCGTTTATCATACACTCATGTTTGCGAAAATTGCAACATTTAGAAGGAATGGGAATATCAGCATGATATTTATTGAGCCATATATTATAGTAGGAAGAACAATTGATTAAAATTACAGGAAATGTGGAGTAATATATGTACTGAGAAAACAGTACATAAAGCAGCGACCTCTATGCGCAATGACAGCAATTATCTGCCTAGGCATTGAATCAAACAGCGATTGGATGACATGTACGGGTAAAGCACTTCATGAAGCTTCAACACGATGCCACAATTCATCGGCCGTAGTCACTGGCGGGGGGACAGTCGCTTTTCAACGATTAAACAGTCATTTTCATTGGTGTACAGGAGAACGCGCTGACCAGAGCAGCAGTTGAACACATTCTGCATCAAGAAAGGTCCGGACAATACGGACAACTTGCGGTCGTGCATTGTCCTGCTGAAATATTGCGCTTCGAAGGCCTTGAATATAGGGCACAGCAATGGGCCTTAACTCGTCAGAAATGTAAATGCTGGTATTCAGAGTGGCGGGAATGAAAACAAGTGGTGAACGAGACGTGTATCCAATGGTATCGCATACCATGACTCCAGGTGGTGACCCAGTATGCGGCTACCAAAATTTTGATTACCCTCAAAACTGCATCACTGATATCGGCGCTTTTAATGTGTGATCAACGACAAACCTGGACTCAAGAATGGCGTAAAGTCGTCTTTCAGACAAATCACAATCCTCTTACAGCATCAGTGTTGCCTTATCTGTATTTAATAGCATGGTGAATAATGCACATTGCCACCTGGGATTCGACATCATCACACTGTCCATCACCTGCTGTGATGGTGTGGGGTCCCATTGCGATACATGTCTCGATTACATCTTGTTCGCATTCCGGACACTCTGAATAGCGGCCATTAAATTTCTGGTGAGTTAAGGCCCGCCCATCTGCTCTATATTCAAGGCCTCCGTAGGACAATATTTAAGAAGGATAATGCAAGACCGAAAGTTTTGTGTATTGTTTAGACCTCCCTTGATACAGAATGAGTCTAACCGTTGATCCGGCCAGCGTGTTCTCCTGATCTCGCACCAATGAAAATGACTGTTTAATTGTTGAAAAGAGAGTGGCCCACCACCACGCGCCAGCAACTACAGTCTATGAATTATGGCATCCTGTTGAAGCTTCATTAAGTGCTGTACTCGAATATGTCATCCAACTGCTGTTCGATTCAATGCCTCGGCAGATAACTGTAGTTATTGTTCCTAGAGGTCACTGCTTTATGTACTGTTTTCTCAGGATATATTACTCAAAACTTCGTGAAAATTTAATAAATTGTTTTTCCTATTGTAATACATGTGCCCAATAAATATCATTCTTATATTTGCATTCCTTCTTGGTGTTGCAATTTTCCTAAACATAAGTGTAGTTTTTAAATACAGTAAAAGCAACTGGAATGACTAATTTTATAAAAAATATTTTAACTTTTTGAAGGTCAATGCAATTAAGCTCATTTAATATGAAAATACTCAAGAATCTACGAACAAAATTAGAAGAAAAGAAATAAATGTATTTTTTCCAAGATGTTAAGCTTTGTCTGCGTAACAATTTCTAAAGACCGTAGTTGCAGACATACCACCAACATTTTGATTTATTTCAGAACCTCACTAATACCCGCCTTTTTTTTTACGCCACTTTTTTTGAAGGGTATTTTTTTCCCTATCTAATCGCAATTATATTTTATTAAAAATAAAGTGGAAAAAATTATTACAAATAAAGTGGTGCGTAAAAAGGGCGGGTAATAACAGTGCTCCGGAATAAATTAAAATGTTGGCATATCCGTAGTCGGTCATTGTTAAAAGTATCTCCTTAATTGACAGTTTGTACATAGCCTCCTAAACTAGATGCCTGTCGAGTTGCTCAGAAACTTGGTAACAGTTGAAGCGGTAGACAGTGCCACCTGGTACAGATTGCACGACTTTTTTATTCAACTGTCACCAATAATTTTAAGATGTGATATATGATATATAAAATCGACGTTTCTTCGATTCTGTTCGCCTTTTATGTACATCACATCCCACTTAAAAAAATTTTTGGTGGCTGTTGAATAAAAAAGTCGCGCAATCTGTACCATGTGGCGCTGCCTACCGCTTCAACTGTTGCCAAGTTTCAGAGCTACGCGACAGGCATATAGTTTAGGAGGTTATGGTTTATAGTTCCTATTGCTGTTCGTTAACATGTTGACTAAGAATGTCTTGTTCTTACTGGACTTACTTAAAAAAGAAATTTAATTTCAAAAGAAAATCGATGCGCGCATCAGGAGAAACGTCGGAATGTCAATAAGATGTCGACAATGGCAGTCTCTGTGTTAACTCATTTTTGTTTCCAGAATGTTAAAATGTATCCATTTTTTTAAACCTAAGTAATAAATTTGTGAAAATTTTGGCAATTAAACAATAGATTTATGTTAAAGGAAATAAACTCTAACAATATTTAGGAGAGAAAATATTTAGTCTATAATAAACTTCCTTCTTAAGATCAATTTTTGTACAGAAAATAAATATTTTTTCTTGTTATGGTTTATATCTTACAAATATATATATTCCTATTCCAATTTTATCCCTCCTTACTTGCTACATCAGTCTTAACATATAATGAATTAATTAACAGATTAAATATTTAACACATACTTATGTTTCAAGGCTTACCTATTACAGAATTAATCTTCTGTATACTTAGAGACGCGGATTTAAATTACAAAACTTTGTTAAACAAACATAGGTGTTAACACACACATTTTTGCTTGCGGATGAGATTTGCTTATGTTTAGTTTGTTGTTTACTAGAATTGATCAGGATTTTATTCTTCAGTGTTTTCGGAAGCTTCGATGCGACACCAGAAAGCAACTACAGATATTTTACTGAAAGAATTTAACTTCATCTGTGTTAAAATTTATTTCGATGTTAACGAAAGTTTTAATTTAATAAATAATTATTTATCTAAGAATATCAGAGGAATTGAATTTGTTTGATATACCGTTTTCAATAGTTTTCTGCGAATTTCATTTTTTATTTGTTTATGAGTTTATTAAATCACGTAAAGACAATCCACACACAAAAATAACTTTCAATAATTTTCGCTTTATGAAATTTAGTAGCGTTGCACTTTTATTGTTTTTCATGAATTTTCAAATTCGCAGTTTATTCAATTTTTCTCTATCTACGAGAAAGCTTACAAATCTAACATGTTTACATTTACATAGCTGCCAATCTTTTTTAATTTTTTAATCTGATTTATCACAACTGTTGTTTAAAAGGAATATATCACATATGTTTTCGACGATTAAATAAACTGAAAACAATTATAAAAAATTTCTGGTATTAAGTCCCATTTGAAAAACAGGAGACTTTGAATTAATGAAATATTTTGACACTTTAATAGGTAACATTATTTTTGTTTAAAGGGAGAACATTAAATTTAAATTACCAAAAATCTGTGTAAAAACAAAAAACAACTGTATTTAACCTTTTCAAGGGCGTTCAATTACGTTCAATTAAAACCAAGAGCCAACTAAATTTGAAAACAAGGTTAAAAGAAAAGAAAGAAATGGATTTTTTCCTTTAAGAAAAAAATGTAAAATTTTATTACGAATTTCCCAGATGAATTTTCGCAGTTCGGAATTAAATTAGGTGGTATAAAGTATATTCCACCACCCCTTAAGGGGTTAAGTTAATAAAGTTCGACATTTTATATTTATGAAAGACGACAATACTTTTTCTAATTGTTTATTAAATTGTCGCCCACATACAATAAGGTAATTCTGTGGTACATGGTAGTAGTGTCAATCCCACAAAAGTACGAAATTACCCCCCCCCCCCCTCTCCCTCCTTTTTTATTTTGGCCATGTTTGTTGTTATACAGAAATCTTAATCGTAATTTTACAGCAATATCTTTGTATGCAAATGACACTGCATTTACTACTGGATTACCCAAGGGAAATTAAGTAGCAGAAACATTATGTAGTTATAAAATTTTAAAGCTCAATCAGTGTGACAGGATAATTCCTCTGCTAAAAAATATAAAAAATAAATTAAAGTGTCGATGTTACAAATATAGCAAGAAAATGTAATTTTTAGAAGAAGAAATGTGACAGAATCATTATTCTACTTAAAATAAATAAATAAATAAATAAATAAAAATAAAATAAAATGTCGGTGTTACAAATATAGCAAGGAAATGTAACTTTTAGAAGAAGAAATGCGACAGAATCATTATTAATCTACTACTAAAAAAATAAAATGTCGATGTTACAAATATAGGAAGGAAACGTAATCTTTAGAAGAAGAAATGGTATAAAGTGATGGTATTTTGTTTAAGAAAATTTTTTAAGACTTTTCACATAAAAAAAAAAAAAAAAAAATCGAGTAAAAGATAAATCCAATCTATAATATCGCTCAAAAACAATCATACATGCGAAATTATTTAAAAATATAACTGATTGCGAATTTTTAAAGCATTTAATCTGATAAAATATAGAATAAATTCACAAATAAGGCCCTCAGAAACAAATCTTTTAACAAAATTCAATACGGGAGGTATTTTGGAGTGCAGAGTATGTAGATGGAAAAGAGGAATTATCTATTTTGTTTAGAAATCCAGAGACGAAATTCAGGAATTTGAGCTCCTAAAGAATGTAAATCAGATTGAGATTTTTCTAAGCTTTGCTCTCCCCAAAAAAGGGAATCTAGATCAAATTTCTTTGAAAATGTGTTCCTTTAAGGTTATCCTATATCAATAAATTAGCTGTTACCTACATAAAATGTCTCTCATCCCTTTATTATTTTATTTGTTAACATATTATCGTGCCTTATTTTAAATTTATTTTTGTAGTGAATATGAGATGCCACAATTAATTTTAGATTCATTACTATTTAACTTTAAAAATTTTATAATTCAATTGCGATGGACGTTTTTATTACATGTTATATATACTGCTTTAAACAAGTAAAATACGTAGATAAGAAAGTAGTACTAAGAAAGCACTTAATAGATAAAAAGTTTCTTCTTATTTATATATAAGTTTTAAATAGTTCATCGTTCTAGGGCTTTTACCGTACCTTATTTAAATATCCTTTTTTAACACGCTTTTATTAGCTTCACCTGTATGTATGTTTGTATGTATCAATGTATGTTTGTAACCATTCTCGGAACAAACAAAAAATATATATTGTAAATAAAAACTTCCTCTACGTGAACGCTGTGGCTGTGAGGTAAAGCTCCGCGCTACGAACCGAATGGTCTAGCGTTCGAGCCCAGTCGGGGGAGTTTTTTTAAAAATGGTTTTTGTTTAATTCTAAATTATTTTAATTAAAGATTTAAATGTATGTAAATATTATGGTGTGTCACTCACACGATTTTCTCTTACCCTGCATTTTAATACTAAGATAGCTATTTCGTGCTTTTTAGTTCACATTTCTATAAAAGCGTGTTATTTAAATTTTTAAAACTATAATATTATTTAAACAGTAATCTTCATATTAGTGGTAGCTAAAAAGGCGGTAATTTCTCATCCCTGAAAGTGCCATGAAAAAAAGAATGCGTGATTTGTTAAATGAAATTTGTTTAATCCTAATGAACACACCCCTTTTTAACACGCTTTTATTAGCTTCACCTGTATGCATGTTTGTATGTACGTTTGTATGTATCAATGTATGTTTGTAACATGTAACCGCTTTGGGAACAAACAAAAAATCTATATTGTAAAAAAAAAAAGGCTTTCCCTGGGTGAACGCTGTGGCTGTGAGGTAAAGCTCCGCGCTACGAACCTAATGGTCTCGCGTTCGAGCCCAGTCAGGGGAGATTTTTTAAAAATGGTTTTTGTTTAATTCTGAATTATTTTAATTAAATATTTAAATGTATGTATATATTATGGTGTGTCACTCACACGATTTTCTCTTACCCTGCATTTTAATACTAAGATAGATATTTTGTGCTTTTTAGTTCACATTTCTATAAAAGCGTGTTATTTAATTTTTGAAAACTATAATATTATTAAAACTATATTCGAAAATAAAAAGAAAGATTTTTTATTACCGTTATGTGTTTGTATGTTTGATTTTTACTAATCAAAAGATGCCATCCAATATTAACACTCTGTGTTTTGAAAAATATTTTATCTTATATTGTATCTTATATTTAAAATGGCGTTTATGCAGTTTTTATTTATTCCCTTTATATGAGTATACTTAGCTGACAAACTCCGCAACGAACACTAACTTTGTATTGACAAACGTTAAATATTTGAAAATTATGCTAATTAATTTTATAATAAAATTACCCATGACATAAAATTCTATGATCGGTAACAACAAAAAAATAAAAAATAAAAAAAATAAAATAAATAAAATAAATAAATAAATAAAAATAAAAAAATGCTCGTTTGTTCCTTTTTAGATTTGCAGTCAATATAGCCTCCGATTAGTACGCTAAAATATTTTCTAATGAAATGTCAATCTCCTCTATATTCTCCTACATAACGTTTTTAACGATACATTTCCTAAACTAAAAAATTTTAAATAAATACTATGGTTCTCTTGAAAAGATCGTGCATTTGTTATACTTAAAGCTAAATCCTAAAAGCTAAATCACCCATGCGTTTTAATGTAATTTTGCTTAATGACTTTACCACAGTGAAAATAAGATTTTGAACGATTATTGAGAAGTATATATTTAAAAAAGAAAAAATAAAGAAAAAAAAAAACATATTTCTAAAATTTCTCATCTTTTGTACAAATGAAATAACTTATTTATACTCGTACGTCGAAAATATGCAATTAATACAAACCCTAATAACTAATTAGTTGTTTAATTATAGTTTTCATTTTTATATATATTTTTTGTTATGCAATGTTATGCATTAATTTGTACTTAAAAATTTGTAAATATATATATTTTTTTATTTATCGTATAACCACTACATGATATATTTATCATTTACACAATAATTGTAAACATTTTTCATACGACAAATTGCATGGTGATATTTATCACAGATATACAAGAGAAACAACCACTTTTAAAGAATGAATTACTACGTAAGTGACAGACAATTAAGTGAAAATTCAATCATTCTATTTAATGCATATTGTTCTGTTATTCTTAAAATATACTTTTAACATTAATGCTCTTCGTTAAAGACATCAAGAATTTAAAATAAGTAAGAGGTATATTAAAATTTTATTACTATTTCAAATTCAAATATTGTAGATACATCACACTAATAAACAAAACGCCAGAAACGTTCTATGTGATACAAACGTTTCATTTCAAATATTATCAAAAAAGCTACATGATTCATTAGGAAAATCATTATATGATTTATTATAATTAAAAAAAAAAATATGGCATGTTTCCAAAAAATTTCATTAGGTGCAATAAAACGTAATACCACTTTAAAAGTATTAGACATACTAGAAGAGCATTTGATGAATGAAGATTGTTTCGAAGCGGGTTTTCTTTTTTAAACTATTAAAAGTGTATTTAAGAAGATTTTTAAATTGACATTTATACTAATTAAAGGACTTTTGTTTTTCATAAATAGGATTGATACGTCAGTAGTAGACAGTTTTAAATTTAAATTCTGAAACAAGTTTTCTAATTCTTGCAGGTTCGAGCAACGTTTAGGGTTGATGTTACTATCCTCGGGTTGATGTTACTATAATTGCTTTAAACTACGAATGTTTCCAGCTATCAGCTTTTAAATAATACTACCGTAATTTCTGGTGTATAATCCGCAGTTAAGATGTGTCATTTCTCTACCAGAAATTTTACTTAACAGAAAAATCTATATTTTTTCGTAGGAACAGTTTGTTAAAATATAATTTTATTCGTAAATTAAAATTTCTGGTGCAAAACTGGCTTATATAACCTACGGATTATACACCGGAAATTACGGTAGTTTAACTGAGAAAGATTGCACTTTCTGTCATTTTTTCTTTCAGTTTTGAAAAACGGAATAAAATTTTGTGTGCTTTTCCTTTGCTATTTTAAACTGATTTCATGTACCCTTTGCTTTTATATGGAAAAATTACATTTGCAGAATTTATTTATTGTGTTAAATTTTTTTAATTTTTATTAAAATACAATATTTTTATGGTTGTCCACTACTGGTACCACAAAATGTTATCATGACAAGTAGTGGACAGCCTGTTCCTCTACTGGATCATTTTTAACTTTTCAGGCTGTATCCAGTAGTGGACATAGCTCAGAATTCTCGAAAATTCGGAATGTGAGTGAATATCAATTCCTTTCACGCAAAACCAGATCAGAATTCTTCAGAATATTCATAAGAGTTTATTTTATATTTTTCAAAATATATAAAAGATATTAATACTTTTTGTAAATTATACACATAATTCAAGTAAATTTTTGAAAGAAAGACTGACTAGTCTTGGTATTTATAAGATTATCACACAAGAGGGTGATTAAAAACACTTTACAAATTAAGACTCGCCTTAAATAAAACAATGTGTTATTAAAGCTGTTAAATTTTTTAGAGGTAATCAATTATCGACACAAGATTATCTATATATATACTATATCGTATGTATATCTAGACGCATTAATGAAACAAAAAGTACCTTTGTTAATAAAATATACATCTTTAATCAGGTAACATTTTAGTTCGTCTATTCTGAAGAAATTTAAATGTATTCACAATTGGAACATATTAAGCAGAATTGACGTTTCAAATATAAAAAAGACTCTCTTTGCAGGGTATGAGAGATTGCTCTTAATTATAATTACAATTAAATTGTTAACAATGGCAATTGCACTTAAATGACATTGTTATAAGGTTTCTGCAAGAAAACGTTTTTGTATTAGGAGTGGTTGCTTTTATTTAATAAAAATAAATAAATAAATAAATAGAAAAATAAAATAAATTAAAAAAATTTATTTAAAGAAAAATTTTTTAAGTTAAAAAAAAAAAAAAAATAAATAAAAAAAATAAATAAAAAAATAATAAATAAAATAAATAAAATAAAATAAAAGTAACATTTAGTTACTAGATAAGACGTTTAATATAATTAGTACAATTCTTTTTCAGTTTGAATGGTTTTTTGTTTACTGATCTAATCTGTGGTTGACCACAACCGTTGTTATTTATCCACAACCGTTGTAAATGGTGCAACTTTCATGAAACCATCTGCTAAAAATAACATATATAAACTAGTCTCTGAGAACTCGTTTAATTACAGAATATTTTGTAATACTACCATACTTTAGAGATTCCTAGAAACAGTTATGAAAATTCAAGAAACCATTTTTTTAAAGAATCAAAATAACCACGTTTTACCTTAGACGCTTGAAGCAATCAACATGCACATTCAATTCGGCGCTCCATTATTGATATTGTACAACTATCTGCAATATGAGCGCACCCACTGACCTTCCCGCCGATCCGCTATGTGTTCAATCTCTCCGCTTTACCTTATAATGTAACTACTTTGTAAATTATTGAGAAGTGTATTTTACAGTAGTTTAATTACATTCAACAAGAAAGTTGAAAATGTAAAATTTCAATTAACATTTATTTAAAGTTGTAAAAATGAGAAACAATATGGATACAATTTTACGATATATTTTAAGAGCATTTTATATGCATACAAATTTCTGATACACAATACAAAGAATTCAGTGCCCTAGCTTTAACTTAAAAAAAAAAAAAAAAAAAAAAAAAATTGAAGCATTTTTTCCATGTATTTGTTCTGAAAAGATTACCCTGTTTCAGAATGGTATTCACGTACATAATTTTATGATTTTTTTTTTTTTTTTTTTTTTTTTTATCAAATACAGGTAGTTAATAAATACTTCCTTGATTAAAAAAAAAAAAAAAAAAAAAAAAAAACTTTAATAACATACAGGAAAAGTGTCTAGATACACTAGAGAAAATAATTTTACTAATGTCGCGAACATGATACATTGATAAAAGCACCTTCCATTAGAGAAGGAAGAATTCTGCTGAAGAATTTGTGTGTTTCCCTCTCTAACATTATCATTTCTCTTATACGCTTAAAAAATAAAATAGAAGTGGACACTTTAATTAGTAAAATTTTTTTTATCCCTATCCATTCTTCTGAGTATTCTGAAATTCATAGAAAAATGAGATGTCTTTTTAAAACTTGCAATATATTTTAAATAACCACGGTTTTTTTCAATATTTTATGCAAATTATAAATAAAAGATTGTCTAAACAAAGCTCCTTTCAAAGTTTTGGATACCGTTATTTTTGTACAGAATTTTTTTTTTTATTTAATCAATGAAAACTACTACCAAAGATTACATAAACAGAGCTGCCAACCTAATCCGGCAAATTGTTAGTACCACCCCTTTTTCTACACCACTTAATTTTTAGAGCATTGGTTTTCTTAATTCATCGTAAACATATTTGAAGAGAATTACTCTAAAAATTAAGTGGTGTAGTAAAAGGGGCGGTACTAACAATTTGCCGGATTTGGTTGGCAGCTCTGCATAAAATTATCCAAAATAGGAACGTTTAGCAGGTATGAAAGCATTTTATTCTGCATTTATATATGATTGCATAAATATTTTTATAAATTTATAATTATTTTTGAACGTTCAAAATACTTTAAGACCTTAAAATATTTTGGGACCGTTAGCTCGTTTCCAAGTTTTGGATACCGTTATTTTTCTACAGAAATTTTTCAACCAATGAAAACTACTACCAAAGATTACATAAAATTAACCAAAATAGGAACGTTTAGCAGCTATGAAAGCATTTTGTTCTGCATTTATATATGATTGCATAATTATTGTTATAAATTTATAATTATTGTTGAACGTTCTAAATACTTTAAGCTTGTTTTATGTATTATATGACACTAAGTGTTTTGCATCCGAAATTTACTTTCACGTCTCCAAAGAAAAACACTAAAATACAATCTAATTTTATTTAGTGGGAATGTTATTTTTACTGGCTTTAAATCCCCCTACCTTTAATCTTATATAATTTAATTACTCTCCCCCGCCCCCTAAGGGGAAAAAAAAGTTCTGTAAGGCTTTATATAAAATAAAATAAAATAAAATAAAATAAAATAATAAAAATAAAAATAAAATAAAATAAAATAAAATAAATAAATAAACAAATAAAATTAATAAATAAATAAATAATCATTTATTAAAAATAAAAAATTTTGCTAAAAATCATCATCATTTTCACAATGTATAAATGATAGTTTCAACTTTAGAGAAGGCGTAAAGGATTTTTTTTTTTATCACCTTCGTCTTATATTATGTACTAGCAGGCTACGCCCGCTTCGCTGGTCACTATTTTTAAAGGAATCACAATAATTAATGAATTCTCAAAATTGCATTAATTTTTTATCATGTTGTTAAAAAGAGAAAAAAAAATCTGATCGGGAAAAATGTCGCACCGGGTCCGCCTTCGGCAGCGTAGACCCGTGCGCTGCGCGCGCGTATCCCTTCACCATCCTTTTGACTTCTCAAAATTCCATGTTATTACTCATAAACTTTCATTCTTAAGAAAAGGAATTAAAACAATATATCATTTAGCATTTTGTAAAAACTCACACTGGGACCCCACTGCATTAGACAGCGCAGATCCATGCGCGCGCACGTGTGAGGATATATGTGCGCTGTGCACGAAAATTCCTTCTCAACTCAAACTTTTATTATTAAGAAAATAAAATTAAAAAAAAAAAGAAATTATCATCGGGTAAAAACTCGCACCGGACTGCAAACGCATGCGCGCTGCGCGCGCACGTGATAAGATAGCGTGCGGTGCGCGCACATATTCTGAAATCAAACCTTTATTCTAAAGAAAAGAAAATTTAAAAAATCATTTTTCATCGGGTAAAAAGTCGCACCGGGTCCCCACTGCCTTCGGCAGCGCAGTCTCGTGCTCGCTGCGTGCGCCTATTCCTTCCCCACTCCTCTAGCCCCTCCTAATTAACCTACATGTACCAATTTTTAACGGTCTAACTCAATTAGCTGTGATGGAAAAGAAAACCTAATCAGGACACCTTAAAATCGTAAATCAGGTGAAATCTCGAATTCCACTTTCGATAATATAAAAGAACTTTAAAATATCTTTCGAATGATGTATTAGAAATAATTTAATCATAATTAGAATTTGAAATATTGAAATTTAAAAATATTACAGCGCCATCTGGCGGTAGAAATTTCTGTACTCTATTGTTCCATTCCAGATCAACAAAGCTTTCAAATGGTGTATTACTTATGAAATTATTTTAATTAGTAGCTGTGATGGAAAAGAAAACCTAATCAGGAGACCTCAAAACGTGTAAATGGGGTGAAATCTCGTATTCCACTTTCGATAATATAAAAGTACTTTAAAATATCTTTCGAATGATGTATTAAAAATAATTTAAAAATAATTAGAATTTGAAATATTGAAATTTTTAAATATTACAGCGCCATCTGGCGGTAGAAATGTCTGTAATCTGTTGTTCCATTCCAGATTAACAAAGCTTTCAAATGATGTATTACTTAAGAAGTTATTTTAATTAGTAGCTGAAATACAAAAGATAACCGATTCAGGAAACCTCAAAACGTGTAAATCAGGTAAAATCTCGAATCCCACTTTCGATAATATAAAAGTACTCTAAAATATCTTTCGAATGATGTATTAAAAATAATTTAATCATGATTAGAATTTGAAATATTGAAAATTAAAAAATTTACAGCGCCATCTGGCGGTAGAAATTTCTGTAATCTACTGTTCGATTCCGAATCAACAAAGCTTTCAAATGATGCATTACTTATGAAATCATTTTAATTAGTAGCTGAGATACAAAAGAAAACCGATTCAGGAGACCTCAAAACGTGTAAATCAGGTGAAATCTCGAATCCCACTTTCGATAATATAAAAGTACTTTAAAATATCTTTCGAATGATGCATTAAAAATAATTTAATTAGAATTTGAAATATTGAAATTTTAAAATATCTGGCGGTAGAAATTTCTGTAATCTACTGTTCAATTCTAAATCAACAAAGCTTTCAAATAATGTATTACTTACAAAATTATTTTAATTAGTAGCTGAGATACAAAAGAAAACCTAATCAGGAAACCTTAAAACGTGTAAATCACGTGAAATCTCGAATTCCACTACTTACGGTAGTCGGTTAATGGAAGGTGACAGAAATTTGTGGCAACTACTCTTGAAATTCAATTCAAATAAGTTTCAAAATGACATATTACTTATTAAATTATGCTAATTAGAAGCTGAGATACAAAAATGATATAAACACTATTATAAAACGATTTATGTCTGACTTTTTCGTGGTTTTCTCCGTAACTTGCGTAATTCCGGTCTAAATACTGTTAAAAATCCATAGTATGAAATGTGAAAGGAGTATCAGAATTCAAAACTCTGCAAAATATAAAAGAATAAAGGCGTTCTGGGTTTTTCGTTGTTTTCTCCGAAACAACCGTTCCTTTTCTACGTTTTTGCCCCTTCCCCCCTTTCCGTCCCTTCTAATAATTTTACACTTGAAAGTATCCGCAATCGATTTATCTTTCCTAAAAACGTAATAATAACAATTTCAAACGCTGTAACTATTTTTTTTTTTTTTGCCCCTTCGCCCCCCTCCCTTCCCCCTCAAGCCCTTCATAATAATTCTACACTTTCAAAAATATTCAGAATCGAATTATCGGGTGTTAAAACCAAATGTTACGAAATTTCAACGGCATATCTCATTTTAAAAAAATATAATACAAAATTTAATCTAATTTTTTTGTTTATCCAGATATTTTCATGAAAATTGAACAGTAGCTTTATAATATGCTGTCTAGGCCGAATATTAATTAAAATGTAACGTGAATGAAAATTTGAAAAAAAAATTGAAAATTGCAATTTTTCTCCCTACTACAAAACACGTGACATCTTGATCGGTTACAATCATTTCCCTTTTCATCTCAGACAGTCTGCACTGTTAAAAAAATGCAGAAAAAATACAGAAATTCTCTGTAATTTCAGAAAAAAGGCGTAAATTACGGAAAAATTACGTAGACAAACCGTATTTTACGACTTTTTTTCTGAAATTACAGAGAATTTCTGTATTTTTTCTGCATTTTTTTTTTTTAACAGTGTGGCGTTTGAAATGATGTTGCCACAAAAAATTCATACTTTAGTTAATTTTAAAAAATCTAATTGTTGTACCGATAAGCCGCTTTCACACTTAAATTCAGAAAAAAATTCCCTTTCATTTGGTACCGAAATCGTAACGATCGGACAAAAATTTCTAATTTTTTTTCCACTTTTTCTAATTTTAATTCTGTTAAAATATCTTTTTTTATGCAATGGCGGCGAATTCTCAGTCATTGATATCGCTTTTAGATTAGACATGAGTGGACATTTTAATTAATATTTCCACAACTAATTAAAATTTTTAAATTCTGTTTCGAAGAGGAACTCGGAAAGGCTCCAGTGCATCAGTATGTCAATTCTTGTACTTCTGCGTTCAGTAGGGGCTGAACGTATAAAAGAACAGACAGACAGACACACAGACAGACAAACCTTTCCTTTTATTATTATAGAAGAAGATAGATTAAGCTGGAGCAAAAAACCTGAAACCAATGGTGTCTGATAAATACTACGGTTTTATTTTTTAACACCACTAAATTTTTAGAGTATTTATCTATTGGTTCAATTACACCCGATTTAGTTTTTGTGTAAAGCGGTTTCTATGATATAAAGAAACTGGTGTTAAAAAATAAAATTATAGTATTCATCTGGTAACTCTGCCTGAAACCCTGACAACTTTGCCCGTTGAAATGAAGATGAGTAAAATGAAAATCTTTCTTTATTAATGAAACTAGCAGGCTTCGCCTGCTTCGCTGGTCGCTATATAAAAATGAATTTAAAAAAAAATAAAATAAAATATAATAAAATAGTCACTGCTTTTTTATATTACTTTATAAATAAAATTAAAATAATTGCAGTGAAATCGCTCTAAACCTCGCTTAGGGTACCGACTGCCTATGGCTGAGCTTTTCTCATCCGCGCTACGTCTGGTCCAGGTTCTTGCTATCTACTGAAACGTCTTTCCCGGGCACTTCAATTTGGGTATTTACCGGCAACAGGTGAAGTTGCTATTATTCAAAAGATACCATTTTAAAAGATAGCTGTATCGCAGCATTTATTGAATACTTTAGTTTTTGCACCATGTATTATAAATCTCTTGCTTTTTACACTATATTACCATTTAATTCCAATCTATACAATAAATAAAAGAGAAAGTAGATTTTCCTTTAAAAATAATTAAATTTTGATAAATTTAATTGAATATAAATTTTAATAAGTTTAATTTTTGGTACTATAGCACCATATTTTTCGAGAAATACAATAAAAAAAAAAAAAAAAAGAGGGAGAGCGAGATTTTTCTTTTTAAAGGAATTAAATGAAAAATAAAAAGTTGTTATGTTATAAAAATTCTGTTATACATTTTTTTTTTCAATGTAAAATTTAATATCTAATTTTTTATACTGTTTTACCACTTGATTTCAAAAAATATAATAAATTAAAAAAAGAAAGAAAACTTTCGCCTTCAAATGAATAAATTAGATAAATAATAAATAAGTAGTGTAATGGCGGTTGCTAAGATATCCAGACGATTGAAAGGAAAGAATAAATGTTTGAAAACCAAAGCTACTGTGAGGTTTTAAACTATAACCGTAAAGTTTAAAACTTTGAATACCTGTACAGAATAAAATGTATGTTTGATATACACACTCATATGTTTCGATATACAGATGTCGCTTTTTAAGTCAATGCCTGTTTTCGGAAAATTTAAGAAAAACAATTTTTTTAAAGTTTGCAATTTTTAATTTTTTTTTCCAATTTTTCTGGTAGATTTACATCAACAACACTAAAAAACTTTGTATAAGATTTCCACGAATATACGTTGTGTGGTTTTGTAAATGTATGAGCTACTCACAAAAATCCAATTTTTGGTATTTCAAGTAAAATCAGGGTCATTGAAAGACGGCGAGTTATTTTTTATTTATTTATTTATTTTTTTTTTTTTTAAATCTTACAAGGAAACATTCAACAGGTGTCGTCTTCAAAAAATATTGAAATATATATATATATATATATGATTCTACAATTCGTAAAACACCAGGAAGTGAAAAAATTATCGGCTGAAACGAATTACAGCGACCACAAAAAATTATCAAAATTAAGCATATTTGGCAATTTAGCGCTGTTAGGCGTTCATTTCGCTAGCACCGAGATTGCTGTGTACGAACAGAACCGTGTTTTGTTTCTCCGCCAAGTACTCAAAATCAATCGCCTAACAATGGGAAATCGCCAAATATGCTTAATTTTGATAATTTTTTGTGGTCGCTGTAATTCACTCCAGCCGATAATTTTTTCACTTTCTGGTTTTAAGGAAGAGTGGAATCATATATATTTTTTTCAATATTTTTTGAAGACGACATCTTTTAAATGTTTCCTTGTTAGAAAATTCGTCCAAATCTCATTTTAAAACGCGTGAAAAATCATGAAGAAACATCTTGTAGACTATTTTGATAAAATGCATATTTTTTAGAAAAATGCGTCGGCGGCAAGTTTAGTACAAAATATATAGCACTACGCTTTGCTAGTGGTCGCCTTTTGACTGTAGTTGGATGGTTGGCCATTTATTTTGGGAGAGGGCTGGGCCCAGCAACCACTGTGCTATATATATATATATATATATATATATATATATATATACACTAAGCGACAAAAAAAAAAAAAAAAAAAAAAAAAAAAAGCCGCACTGCAGAAAATTTGACTTAAACCTTTTGAGTTTGTAATAATTTAAAAACTAAAGTTTGCAGCAAATACAATTGTTATGTTTGTATAATATGGAAGTCATAACATCATCCCTATGTACATTTTTCAATTTAATAATTCGTTTTATTACACTCTATGAAGTATTTAATAAAAATCTACAGAAAATTTTCTTTTTAAACGTAATATAAAAAACATATAATTTGGTATTCTATTAGGAATTATTATATGAAATAAACAAGTACTATTTTAATGTATGAAATAAAACTATTCATTTGTTAAATCTAAACAATTATTTAATAAAAATATGTATTCTGGATTGGTTAATTCCGCCTTTATATGGAATTACTGCTTTAATGCGCAATGGCATGGTATTTTACAGTTTTTTTAACATGAAACTCAGAAATTTCACTGTGCCAAATATCATAAACATTTTTTACTAGTTCTTGCATTGTTGTAGGCTACAAATTTCTAATCCACACTTTCTTTTATAGACTAAACATTTTCGAGCGGATTGAGATTAGGGCGATTTTCCGGTCTAACAAAGAAGAAAGCCTGCGATATTCTTTTGGGATTTAATTTTAAGTAAAAAATGTTGTAATAACTTACAAAGTTATAGATGATTATGAGAATGCATAGGCAATTTTAACAACTTGAATCAAATGAACGAACCACAGGCGCCATGTAAGAAGTTTCATTATCATCTTGAAATGCTGATAATGGAAGAGTCCAAAATACCTCCAAAGCAGTCGGTCAGATATCAATTTTTTAATGGCCAAGTTTTATTTCTGGTTAATTGATCCTCTGAACATGAAAATTTGCCAGACTCACTGAAAAATTATGCATTTTCGTATCGTAATGTACAGGAAATATGTCATTGTTTTAAAAGTGCGATTTTCATTAAGCCAGTCACATTTTCGTGATCAGATCTGCTTGTTTCCGTCAGTTCGAAATAAGTTAAACTTGACTCATCAGAGAGACCACTTCAGCCCAACAATTAGCCTAATCATTTTTTTAAATTTTTTAACCCTTTAAAGTCTTGGTTTTCTAATTCTTTTCGTTAAGAATGGATTTTTTTTATATTTTCTGGCAATTAAACCTGCTTTGTTTAATTGTTATTGCACTGTATAAATCAATTGTATAAATTATGTTACTAAACACTTTTTCTGAATCCCTTCTATGTTCTAAATGTAATACAAACTAATTTTTTAAACACTGACTTTTTAACTTGCGGTCATCTCGACTGGAAGAGTAACGTGGCCGCCCAAGGGTAAATGTGCAGTTTAAACAGCCAAAAAATATTATATTTTGCTAAAAATCACATCATTAATATTTTGTTAACATTTAATCATTTTAACATCCCACGTATTAAAATAATTTTTTGATTTTCGCTCTAAAATTAATATTTTTTGTGGTATCACTAATTGCCATATTCTTGCCATTTTTAAAATACTTTCTAAAATTACAATATTTCGAACAATTGCATCTTGTTTTTAACACTTGGTTCAATCTTAAACTGCACGTGGAACACAACGCCATAAAATCTGTTAAAAAATTTACTTTTGAAGCAATAAAATTAGCGATTATAGAAAGAAAAATTGAAAATATCCAAGTGCGGCTTTTTTTTTTTTTTTTTTTTTTTTGTCGCTTAATGTATATTCTTTTTAAAAAATTGAGCAAAAATTATAAAAGCGCTCATCAGTAAATTTCTTAAAAATAAGATCAAACATAATTAAAAAAATTATATAAGTGTAAAATTGTTCTTATCGATCTCCTAAAAATTATACTGCTCCTTCTACCAGCCTATATATCCGAATATTGCATCTGAAATTATATATTTGCGAGTTAAAGAAAATAAAATAGTAGCTTAAACAAATTAAAGCACTCTGACACGTCACTTTTTTCTTTTCTTTTCTTTCTTTCTTTTCTTTTTTTTTTTTTTTTTTGTATGTGTGGGACAATCATAAGCATGAATGCTATCAATTAAATCTTTGTTTAGGTAATTTAATGTAGATAATCCAAATAGTGGCGAAATGATCCTCCATTTCAGAATTTGTCAATAGAAATCTAGCATACTTTAGAAATTATACATTAAACCCAAAAGTTTATTCATTTGTAGTGAAATAATATCACATATTTCGGAAATGAACTTTGAAAAATTGGAAATTTTGCTTGTTAGTGGTGAAATATTAACTAATTTCTGTAACTGGTGATAGAAAAAAAATTATGTGTTTATATAATTAGCCATGATCTATATACAGTCAACTATCTCTAATCTATAAAAGTTTTGTTCAAAACTTGTGTGGATTATAGGAATTTTCGGATTACAGGCTCTTTGTTTACATTTAGGTTCTTTGTTTATATATTTGATTATAGGTTCTTTGTTTACATTTGTTTACATTAAAATCAACATTGTAATATTTTGGTGAAAAAGTTATTCCCAGAATCGGGCTCCGATTTCACTCCCGATATAGGCTATTCGCGCCATTTTTTGTCTTGTTCCTCTCACCATGTTTTGAGACATTGTACTTGTTTACATTTAGGTCTTTGTTTACATTACAGGTCTTTGCTTACATTTATAGTCTTTGTTTACATTACAGGTGTTTGTTTACATTTATAGTCTTTGTTTACATTTAGGTCTTTGAAACAAGATCACTGACATTTATGAACGTATGCATTTACGTTAATTCTGCTTATTTATGTTAAGTAACGTTGTTTCTTTTTATGTTACAACCTATTTTTCTTTAATGTAAGAGATAAAACAATGTCAAAAAAAATATAATGATTTTTATATTTTGCATTTATTATTATATTTAGATTGGAGATGAAAGTGTGTTTTTAACGTACATTAAAATACAGGGAGAGCACAAATGACAGGATTTAAAAAAATTATATTTTCGTAACTGTTACACACATTACAATAAGTGATATACGAAATTAAATATAAAAATATATCATTTGTTTTTCAGATGTTTTCAGAGATAAATATTCGATGTGTGATTTTTTTGTCATATGACAAAAATCTAATCTGTTATCAAGTTCGTTTCACGCATTTTGTAATTTTACACATTGCCAGTGGTTCCTAGTCCTGCACAAATGTTTTTTTTAAGTTCTTGCAGTGTTTTCGGCATCGGTGGTTCATAAATACTACAAAAACTTAATTTGTGCAACATTAGGAACCATTGACAGTGTAAAACTGTAAAATGTGTTGGAAGGAACTTCATTATAGATTAGATGTTCGTCATGTAACAAAAAGGTCACACATCGAACATTTATCTCTGAAAACATCTGGAAAAAAAAAGATATATTTTTATTTAATTTCGTATATCACCTATTGTAATATGTGTAACAGTTTTGAAAATATAAATTTTTAAAATCCTGTCATTTGTGCTATCCTTGTATTTTAATGTACGTAAAAAACTCCCTTTCATCTTCATTCTAAATATAATAATAAATGAAAAAAATAAAAAATCATTAAATTTTTTTGAGACTTATCATTTTATCTCTTACAACTAAAAAAAAAAAGTAGTACATTTTAATTTAATCTCTTGTATCAGTCATTGTAATATGTGTAATTGTTTTGAAAATATAAGTTTTTAAAATCCGCTTACTCATTTGAGCTAACCCTATATACTTATATAGTTAAATTTATTATACTAGGTTCCTACAGACCCGCATCTTTCCAAACTTTCTCCAGAAGTACTTTTTTGTTCATATTCATTACTATAGCACATTTAAGAAACTAAAAAATAAAGTTTTAAAAAACGAGTATTCATGTAGTTGGTGAAGCAACCCAAATCTCGGTGATTGACAACCCAATCTTACGACCGGCGCCTGTATTGCGTTTCTATAGTAACTTAATTCATCATAGTAATAGGAACAAAAAGTTTGAATGATTGAGTATATATCCGGTAAAAAAGACTTGGCGAGTTTGCTATCGTTGATTATACATTGATCTAAATCTTGTTTAATTTCCAATATATAGTTTTAAAAATATGTGAAACATCTTTTAATATAGCATATAACAAATTTTTGATTCTATTTTATCTCTTTACTTTTATATAAAGTTTATTATTTCTTTATTAGATTTTAAAAGTGGCTTATGTATCTTAACAGAAAAAGGACGCATGATGTACTATTGGAGATATTATATGCATTAAATTTTATATGTATGTATATATATGTAAATAAACTGTTTCAGAGGCAGAAAAAAAATCTTTAAAATCTATAAAATGTAAATCAAAATACATCAATCACATATTTTAAAAATCATAACACTATCACTTTTGAGTGAGGGAATATAGCATACGTGAGCAAATACTGTGATTTAAAAGATTTTTTTAATCTATTGAAATTTTAGTAAAGTTTTAATTTCATATTTTTGGATTTTTTACTGTTAAATTGTTATCCTGAGTTTCTTGAGCGATATACTGTAAGTTAAAATTTGCATACAGTAGCTAAAGCACTGTATAAATCTACTAAAAATCTACAATTGCTTCTAAAAGAAATGTGGTGTTTAAATTTACAGTAAAAAATACGAGTAGTTTTGCAAAATTGGTTAACGAATTATTAAATTTAATAATAATTTTAGATAAGGTTTAAAATTGCTGTAAAAAATTCTGCGTACACTCAAATAACGGACGAAAGGTTTACATATTGTTAGGCCGATTTATGATCGAATGAGCCACATCTGAGTTCATCTTTAATATACACTCTATAACAAAAAAAGTGATGCACCAAGAATAAGTTATCCGAATGGGACAAAAATTGGTAGATGTAATGTACATGTGGAGAAAAACAATTGATTACAGTTTCAGAAAATTTGAATGATTTAATCAAGAGAAAGGGCCTCACAAAGTACACAAGTCAATAACGCGTTGGTCCACGTCTGGCCCTTAGGTACGCAATTATTCGGCTTGGTATTAAGTGATAGAGTTGGCAGATGTGCTCCTGTGAAGTATCGTCGTAAATTATGTCAAATTGGTGCATTAGATTGGTAAAATCCATAGCTGGTTGTAGGACTTTTTATATGATGCTCCAAACGCCCTCAGTGGAAAAGAGATCCGGGGATTGAGCTCAACCCCATTTCACTGAGCCACCTATTAAGGGTCTTTGAAGTCACTGAAGTACCAGTAGCACGTAGGATCGATGATAATGATGAACTGGAGCTTTGAGTACCGCTTTGACGATTGGCTGGTTCTTACTTTCTGTCCTCTCTTTAGGCCGACCGTTTCCTCCATGACGCTGTGTTCGAGCATGGTTGATCCATTCCTGTCAATATTATCTAATAGTGGTACCGCTCCTATCCAATTGACAAAAAATCGCAGATTAAACCAACCGGCTTCTTTGAGGCCAACTACACACCACACTTAAGTACTGACATCTGCGCATGTTGTTTGCGCACCTGTATGCGAGACGTAGCTACTGTCTTTCTGATAAGATGGAATAAAACTCTCGAAGAATTTATGGCCTGGAATCAAAATTTCTCATTTTTAATATTCTTCCAGTTGCGCAGTTGAGATGCGCTGCAGCGTCGCATGCTCATTCGATGGCAGTCAAACTTTAAAATTTTACATTTTCATCGAAACCTGTATGTATGTATGTCAATTTTTGTCCAGTTTGCATTACTCCTTCTTGGTGCGTCGCTTTTTTTGTTATAGAGTATATTTATTTTCATTCACTATTTGAATAAATGTTAAATAGTAAAACACTTTTAACCACAGGTGCCTAATCTCTCGTTTTTCATAATAGACTTCATTCGGGATTTTTTCTATAATGTTTCAATTAATTTAATCGTCGAAAATTATGACAGATCCTTTTTTAGAGAATAGTGGTGATAAATCTAATAAAAAAAATGCAGCTATGCTTTTTACGATTTGAAGACACATATTTGCCAAATTTTAATAGCAAACTCCGCTTTTTGGCGTTCTTATAAAACTTTAGTGTATTCAACAGGAACAAGAAAAACCCACCAGCGATCATTGTCAATATTTCGGTAAAAGAAGCTGAACTCGCTGGGGTAAACACTGTATTAACAAAAGCATTATTAGTAGTCGAGTTCTAGTAATTTAAATTCTTATACTCAAAAATCGATGCAGTAAATTCCACTGGCATATATATTATATATGCCAACAGCATTTAAGAAATTAAATACGAATACTCAAAATCCTTCTTTAAAATAATGCATAGGTTAATGGAAATTCCTAAAGTTGGCTTAAAAAAGACTTGTGTTGCCGACACTTGTCTTCAAAATATTAAACCACCATATTTACGAAAAAAGGTGGGAAATGCATCTAGGTATGAAATGTTTGATAATAAAGTTAAGACATAAAGAAAAACCTTTTCGTCACATCAATAAAATTTTCGAGAAACTTAATTTTAGTATCCAGCATGTAATAACAGAATTCTTTAAGTACGGGACGTAATTGTGTCAGACCCAGATGCAAAAAAAAAGAAAGAAAAATGAATTGAAAAATCAAAGTAAATCATCAGATTTCTTCGACTAATACATAGTTGCCAACATTTTAATTTATTCCGGAGTATTTTTAGCCCCGCCTTTATTTCGCACCACTTTATTTTTAGAATATTTTTCTCCAATATATAACTACGATAAAATAAGAAAGATTTACTCTTTAAAAAAAGTGGTATTGAATAAAGGCGGAGCTAAAAATGCTCCGGAATAAATTAAAATGTTGGCAACTCTGCTAATATCGCAAAAGACCTAAATGTAATAAACTGTAAAAAGTTTTGCCGAGAAACTGTGCGAAATGTGTATAGAAATGCTAGTTATTGGAAGATTAATCAAAGCAAAACCGTACCTTTCGAAGCTTAATTGAAAAACATATTACTGCTTTCAAAAAATTATTATAAGTCTTCTCAATTTTGAAGTGAAGAACTCTGGTTAGATTTAAGCAAATTCAGCATTTCTAAATAAAACAGTCGTTTTGTAATTTGGAGTAGGCCGAATTCAGACTAGGTATATAAAAAAAAAAGATGTATGTCTGAGCTTCGAAGCGTGTAATCAGGTAATTAGGGTACATTAGACCTCTGTTCGGCGCACCTAGCTCTCAGTGCCTTGCTGAGGACTGCCTTTCTTATAAGTCGCAAGTCAAGAAGATAATTACAACTTAAAGTTTGAGAATGTTGCTGAGGTTCAAAGACAGTGAAGAAATGAGTATGGTACAGAACCAACTTCAAGGTTAATTATTATGGAATCAGTGGTGGCTCGTACTAAAAAATATATTGATATAGAAGCCACCCTTTTGAACATTTGCTTTAACTACCATTGGAAACATTCAGTTTGACCAGAAAGTACCACTCATTTTTCAAAGTGGACTGCAATCGTACTTTTCCCAGCAATTTAACGTTGTAGAACGGAAAATTAATTTTCTATGACACTTCAAAGTGTGTATAATTTTTTTTGAAGCACCCGTATTTGACAATCTATACTTTTATATAAATAGATATTAAAAGTTGATGCGTAGATTAAGAAAAAAATGATTCCCATTCAATCTTAAGCCAAACCTATAGCTACCATAGTTGCCAATTTTAGCACTTTTAGCTATCGAAAAAATTTTAAAGAATTTCTTATTTTATTTAATCAGTGAAAACTGTTACAGAAATGTATGAAACGGTTCTATTAAAATTTTCCCGTAAACAAAAATATGCTAATCTTTGCAACTATGATAGTTATAACTGTATGGTATATAGCGACCTGCATGTAGGGTTCTCACAAAGAAATATTTGGATACCAGAATTTTTGAATAGTACTTTTTTTAAAATAGATATCGACAGATATCAACGGCAAAGCGTCTGTTAGAAAGCGACGTCACTCAACATTAAAGCTGGTCGCAGAAAAAAAAAAATGTGTCAGTAACTTGCAGCGATCGCAAGGCAAATTAATAAATTAGTATAAATCAGGAAATATAAATTCAGAAACCTCACTAATATTCAAACTCAACTACATTGCTAGAAAACAATAGCGCGAAATATGTTTTGCTGCAAGGAATTGTGGGTATTTCTTTTGTCATTGACAATACTTTTACTTATTAACAGAATATCTGAGAAATTCCCGTGTAAAATGTGGAAGTTTAATCTTACAGCCGCAAGAGGTCCAATTTTGAAAGATATTATTAACCATTCATTATTTTGTAAGCGCTTTGATCAATGGTTAGTCAAGTCTGAATGTACTCTAGAAAAATAATGGCTCTCAAATTTATGTTTGAGAAAACCCTCTACCTATATGTTAGATGGACAATTAAATTTTACTTTTGTCAACAATTAATAATAGGTAGCATAACTGAATATCATTACCAATATTTTTATTTCCAAACGTTTAATTTTACAAAATTTTATTGATTGAGTTATTGATAATTATGTTTATTCGTTTTTTGCTACAATTTCTACATAAAAATGAAAATTTTTGAAAGATATGTAAAAAAAAAAATTAATAAAAGGTATGGAGATAAATACAAAGAAAATTTATAATTAACATGTATTAAAATACATAAAAATTTTGTCGCACTTATTTCCTATAACTGTAATTTCAACTTTTATTTACACTCGAATTTTTACACTCGAATTTTTTTACTCTCGAATTTTTTTACACTCGAATATTTGATCTTAAAATGAAACGTGGGGCGCTACTATGAACATATCGAAATCTTTCGATTATCGAATGCGACATGATTCTGACGTAACATTTTAAAACAAATTTAAGGTTTCAATGATTTGCTATTCTAAAAAAATGTATCATCACAAACATATCAAACAATTTCGATGTGGAATTAGCCAGTAGAACTGCTTTTACGATACCTTTCACTTTGTAGTTTCTGAAAACATAGTTCTACGTCACCATTCAACGAACGAAACGTTTCTATGCGTTCGTTGTAGCAGCATCAGTATTCTCGAACAAAAATCTCCAGATCACTGTTTATTTTTAAACCCCGTTTTTGATCCTCTAAAATCGGAGGATTAACAATAATAATTAATACATTATTCTTTAATGCATGTACACTTCTATATCATAAACAAACATGGTGGGTGTTTTTTTTCAGATTTACTGTTTTTATGTGTGATATCTATAATTATAATAAGGTAGTTTTAAGAGAAGAGGCATCTTATCTGCTGCAATCTTTGCGTGCCAGCGTAGCTTTAACAAACATTCTTCAAAAAAGACCTGTTCATGATTGTGTAAAACTGGCATCCATAAAAGAAAAGTGAATGATTTTGAAAGTTGAGAAATTTTTGGAAACGATCGAAAAAAGAAGAAAAATATGTGCATCCAGATCGAACGAATTGGACTTGTATGGATAATGTGGACATTGGTCATGTCATCGTTTAAATTAAGATAACATTGAATTATTAATTTAAATTCTGTATGATACGTTTTCATCTCGATCCGAAAATAACCAACGAGAAAATCCATAAGGTTTTCATTTATTATAAACACTTTGCAGCTGTATTTATTTGTTGCATCGTGTAAACTTCAAATCCTTTATATCCGTGTTGGCGTGTTAAAATATATTTTGCATTTTATTTTAAAGGAAGAAATTTTTTTTATAAAGTATAGCTGTTTAAAAAAAAAAGGGAAATGTAGCATATTGTAGCTCCTCTGTGTAACCCTGTTTATTATTATAAAAAAAAAAAAAAAAAAAAAAAAAAAAGGATGGTGTAAAATCACTTATTTTGCATCTATTATGAGCATTTCTGTACATTACAATAAGGTCGCTGAATATTTCCTTTACCCCATGTATTGCAAAGATTATAATTATTCCTCGATCTTTTGCACTTGTGACCATAATTGAATACTTTTACTGTATTGCTCGCTTATCTCGCTTATTTGTTTTCCTGTTTTCCTCGTCTTTATTGGTAAAGGAGATTTACAAAAAGGCACACCTGGGGAAGTTAGCTCAACATCATGCTAATGTGGTTGGACAGTTAGAGAAAAAAACTCCACTCCCGACTAATTTCGCCACATATCGTCGTATAAATATGAGGCTGACAACAATCAATTAGTAATAACGCGTAGTTTATAATGGTATACTTAGATTTTGCTTAGGAGGTCATGCACATATTAAAACTTGCATTAACATCATTTTTAGCAACACACATTTTGGACTTTTTTTTTTATTTATTTGGACCAAATCACCCCGAAAAATGATATAATTTATATATTTGTCTCAAATGCTCATAGAATTATAAGGTTTCAAAGTCTGAGGATCTGACAGATATTATTTCATATCTTACCCAAAACTTATTAAATTAAATTTTCTTTTTTTATAATGCGTTAGACAGAAATTTCTCAAACATAGTCTATGAATATTTTCGATTAAAAAACATATTTTTAATTATGAAAATTATTAATACATTCTTAATAATATTCTGCTCCTAGAGCTCTTAGGCAGAAGATGTAGGGCTCGAAGCTAGATATCTTTCGTTGGTTTAGTCGTTCGAAGTTTTCTATAATTTACTGAGAGATTCGCATGAACACGGGACTGGAACACCCTCTTCCTGTACGATAAGCAGCCACTGCAAGGTCTAGGTCCCTCGCAAAAACAATCAGTCTCAATTCTCATAACAGCAACAACTCAATAAAAATCGTGATGATGTTAGGATGCAAATATGAATTTTGCTTACGGTCACTATTAGATGCATTATGAAACCCTTAAAACAACATAAAATTAATGATTTTTTGGCATCTAACTTAAAAGCTGTTAACCGCACTTAATAGTTTTATCATTCTATCCTATAGGCCCAATAGATGCCGAGAGGTTCTGTCCTCGAAGCTAGTAGACGTAAAGCGCCGGGTTCGATAACAGGTCGCGCTCATCGGCCTAAGTGTTAGGAGTTTTCCTGTAGTTTCTCCGAAACTTGCGTAAATACGGGCTAGGACCCCTTAGAAAGACCCCCAGGTCTAGGATCCTAGTGCAGTCAATAGGCCTTAATCCTAATACCAATACCAATACCATACCATTTTATCCCATTACGGAGCTCCGACGGTGCATTTTATGCCAAAATATTTTTTTTACCCATTTGTGGTTCCCAGATATGATCCAAGTTATTAATTTCAAAATTATACATTTTGCTGTTTTGACCTTTTTATACTGGAACGTGTTTATAAGCACACACACACATGCTCACATTTGATGTTAACAACCAACTTTTGCAATCCTCTAAGTAAAATTTCATGATACATATTTGATAGTGTTTCATGCATAATTTGGTGCTTGTAAACTGATTGAAACAATCTTGCAGCTATGAATCTAAATGCTTCGAAACCACTACTGGAAAGGATGGTAAGTTTAAAACAAGCTGAAATGTTTTACTGCACTTAAATTGGAATGATGTCAATGTCTTTTGATTTCTGTCTCTTTTTTTGAAAAGTCTATCAGCGCAATATTTAGTTAAGCTTAGTTACGATTAGGGTATTAAAAGTAAAGCAACACTGACTGCGGCCAGAGTTTAGAAGGAGCATTCTCTTTCCACTAGCCTGTAAAAGGTGCTAGGGTGTAATGGCATCTAGTTCTCCTTAATTTGCGTTAAACCGTCGACTGTATGACTTCATGCGGAATACGTCGTCTTATAAAAGCAGGGCAGCCATCTCCACCTTGAAAGCTCAAAATTTTAGTAGCATAGAGCTCTCTGACTGTCGACAAGGCCGAATATTACAGTTCGATTGCGACGATAATGCAATCAACAAACTAACGTTTTGCTTTATAGCTATTTGTTAAAACTAAATCTGGATTTAGTTTTAGTTATTTTTCAAAGAAGCTAAAATAATATTTATTCTTTAATATATTTTCGCATTTGATCATTGATAATTTTAATCTGTTAAGCGAAAAATAAACAGCCTGTATATCAACATATAAAGCAGGCATTTTACATCAATATTGCATCTTAAAAAAAAAAAAAAAAGAATTTTTTTATGAGACAAAAATCAATTATATATTTTTATACAAAGTAACAGAAGCTCCGGTAACGGAAATGTAAAGAAAAATCTACTTTTCTGCCGTACATCAGCGATTGTTAGAAATTGGGTTTGATTTTTATCGGCGTCTTTGTTATAACTTCTTTTTTAATGATTTTTAGAGGAATTCTTTTTATAAGGAACTACTTCCTCTATTTGTAAAAGTTAAATATGGTAAAAAATACCTTTAGTATTCAGCTTTATTTGAGTTTGCATTTTAATAACTAATTTTACACACGAAAATTTTTGTAAATATCGCAAAGACCGATTAAAAAATTTGAAATTATACAATTTTTTTGTATGATTTTTCATAATTGCGTTACGGAAGGAACAATAATACGGGAAAATGGTTTTATAAGACCTGTGAATGAAATTGATATTTTTATAAAACTTTAAACATTGACCAGATGTCAGGTATAATAATATATCAGAGGATTTTATTTGCAGACCTGCCAACCTAATCCGGCAATTTGTTAGTACCGCCCCTTTTCTTACACCACTAAATTTTTAGAGTAATTCTCTTCAAATATAGTTACGATGAATTAAGAAAACAAATACTCTAAAAATTAAGTGGTGTAGAAAAGGGGGCGGTACTAACAATTTGCCGGATTAGGTTGGCAGCTCTGTACTTGTCATCGTTCTTGCAAACTGGTTTTTTTTAATCCCAATTAATGCAACTCAAAGAGTATATTTACGTTAACTTTTCAGATTTAACCACTACCAAGTAATTATTTTGATTATTTTTTCAAAATTGACCCTAATGGCACCCCATTGTGTCTATCGTCCAAAAGTACTGGATTCAAATACATACTTGCCAACATCCTAAATACACTTTCGCGACCACTGACGTAGATTCACGTCATTTGAAATTCTCTGACTCCACCAGTGGGCGTTTCTTACGCAATTTGAATGGTATTTATTTCTTAAAAATATACCCAATATTCATATTTGTACTACCAATATACTATGGATATTAATGGTGTGATTAAAAAGAGTATAAATATAATGTATATTCAATTGTAATGTAAATGTGAATACGGAGAAATCTGTTCTGAAATATTGTAACAAGGGAAAATAACGCCCACAGGCGGACCTTACTGTGAAAAAGACAAAAATATGCGGTCTCGAAAGCAGAGTTCCCAACTTTTATAATTTATTCACGAGCATTTTTAGCCCCGCCTTCTTTTCGCACCAGAAATTTTGTAGATTATTTCTCTTTAATATGTGGCAACGATTAAATAAGAAGAAAATAATTTTTTAAAATTTCCGGTATGAAAAAGAGGCGGGGCAGAAAATGCTCGTGAATAAATTATAAAAGTTGGGAACGCTACGCGAAAGTGTTAATATTCCGTAGTGTTGTTAGTTCCGCCCTTTTTTTCACAACAGTAAATTTTTAGAGTAATATTCTTCAAATGCAATTATGATTAAATAAGAAGAAAAATACTCTAAAAAGATACTGGTGTGAAAAAGAAGGCGGAGCTAGGAATACTGCAGAATATTAATTAGTATGTTGGCAAGTATGCAAATATGACGTCGAGTCATCTAAGTTCTTACTCTCTCGAAATTCTTTTCCAAAATTTATACGGCTTTAATTTTTTGCCAAAAGTGTTAACGATTATAATCAAGTACGTTATTTAAGAAATTAATAAAACATATGGCCAAGTATTACTACAAAATGTAGTAAAACACATATAGGCCTGCAGTAAATTGTTTGCCTACAAATATAACATTAAAAAAACAAACAACATAATATATATATATATATATATATTTATAATTGAAACGAGGATCTTAAAATAATATTACATTTTGATAGTAAATAAACATTTATTACAAAATACTATTATTTTATTGTTAAAATTTACAATACAGTAGAAAAATAACGAAAAAACCTTTTAAACACACACTTTAACAATATTATCAGAAATATTTTCAATCGTCCAGAAATGTTAAGCCATTAAACAATAAATATTTCTAGAAAATAATACAATTCCGTAATAGGGGAAGTTTCATCAAATATTGAATGTATTTTTGTTTTCTACTAGAACACTTAGCTTGATAAAAATAGGACGAAGAGAAAAATAAGATTCTTCAATGAACAATTCAGTAGCTAAAATAGTTAAACATAAAGAACGAGGATGAAATTTATAGCCTGTTGCTTAGCCGCTTTCCCATTTACTGAACACGTAATTCAACTTTTCGGCATAAATTACCCCTTTGCCCTTTATCCGTGTCTACATTCGTTCCGGTGGCGTTGTGTTAAACGTTCCTTTTCACTATTGCATCATTTTTGTACTGATGGATATTCTTAAATACATAGCAGAAATGAATGCGAGTTTTTTAAATTTTATCTGCGCATGTAATTAAAAATGTAATCTTCCTTATTTTTTATACCATTATTTTAATTCAGAAATAATTTTTGTATTTCTATAGTATTTTTTTTTTTTTTTGTGATTGAGTAGAATGGTGATTATTGTTAGAAAATGCTTGTATGAAACAAACGCTAAAGGGCAACATTTTAATTTATTCCACAGCATTGTTAGTACCGCCCATTTTACCCGCCACTTTTCTTGAAGGGTATTTTTCTCCTTTTTTAATCGTAATTACATATTACAGGGATGGAATACGGGCGCAGAATTCATACCGGAATCCGTTTAAGAAATTTCCCTACCTATAATATCGTTGATTTAAGAAGTAGAAAATTTTCTTACATTGATTGTGGTATGAATTCTGCGCCCGTGTTCCATCCCTGATATTATAAAAAATTTCACTAAATATAAAGTGGTGTAAAAAAAGTACGAATACTAACCGTGCTCTGTAAAAAAAAAATAAAATGTCAGCATGTCTGCTGTATAATAATAAAGAAAAATTTCGAAACTTACATTTTTGAAACTAATTTTGTAAAATTATAAAAAAAAAAAAAAGGAAAATGTGGAAATATGTTATGGAAATTCACTACTTCAACTGCGCATATAGTAAATACTGTAAGAATAATTAATTTTATTGGGGCTAGGTTTGAAAAACATTATTTTATAGTCAATTTATTTTGAAAAATATTATGAAGTTTAGTAGGACTGACAGGAAGGAAATGTTTAGAAATATATGACAAATATTAATTTTTTTATTTTGTAGATTTAATATTATTTTACCATTTCTGTAATAAATAAATTAGTCACTACTAAAAACAATCACCATTAGATTATTAGAAATTATTGGTAATAGTAAAATAAAAAGCATGCTAACATGTAAAAAATATTTGCTCTAATATACTAGTTCATTATTCTAGCAATGTTTATTAGTGTCATATAAGCATAAATAGACTTAAATAGCTGTTTTACTTCTAATTTATGCATGAAACCAAGGGAATGTACCTAAAAATGTACATGTATGGGCAATTAAACAGATTATTATAACGTATCTGTCAGAAATCATTTGAAATATTTTAAAGACTTATTTACGAATTCTTAAAAAAAGTTAAAGCAATTTACTATTGGTTCATTTAATTTAAAATCACATTGCAATTTCCTTTCAAGTTCATTTAGAGTTGCCATATTCCGTAACATTCTACAGCACTATTTTTCTTATAAAGTTTCCTCTACTTTATTGAATTGTATGAAAATCGTATATTCAGAGCTGCCAACCAAATCCGGCAAATTGTTAATACCGCCCCTTTTCCTACACCACTTAATTTTTAGAGTAATTCTCTTCAAATATGTTTACGATGGATGAAGAAAACAAATACTCATGTAAAATTAAGTGGTGTAGAAAAAGGGGCGGTACTAACAATTTGCCGGATTAGGTTGGCAGCTCTGTATATTGTTATTTACGAATAATGGTGGAGAACGTTACGAGAAGCGGAAACTCTGTACATTTCTCTTTTAACAAAGAAACCTATTATTTTAAGGTATTATAAAATAATCATTACCTATAAAATTAGCGTTTTAGTATTACATTATTAGAAAGCATTGGTAATGATGAATACATGCTGGCATAGTATATAAAGTCTTTGCTACAATACACTATTTCATTATTCTAGTCTAAGTTTATTAGTTTCATATAAGCATGCACACACATAAATTAAATATTTGTTTTTAAATATAATTTATGCATAAAATTAGGTGAAAATAGCTAAATGAATATATATATGTATACATTTAACCCAGATTGTTATAACTGAAACATCAAATATCACACAATATATTTTAATGAATAATTTATGAGTTCTTAAACATATGTATGTAATTTATTCTCGGTTCATTTAATTTCAAATCACATTTCAGTTTTTGTTCAACTACATTTCTCTCTTAAATCAAAACACATTATTTTATGCTAAATTTTTCAAATAAATATTACTTTTAAAATGGGCATTTAGTATTAAAATTCCTTTCATTTATTCTTTGCTGTTGTAAAACAGTATTAAAAAAAATATATTTTCATCATACATCACCAATAAATTATTTTAATTTCCATCAAACGATATTTAAAAATCCTTAGTATGTGTACACAATTTGCAATTTATCCCCTGTAGTGGGATTCCATGTCAAATCAACACAAAAAATCTGTATTTTTAGCCTGTCCCCCTCAGATTTTTATGAAATTGGGCTCCTTTATTTGTTCTATTGAGAAGGGAATGTATACCAATTATTAAGTCCCTATCTCTTTTAGTTTTTGATGTACAGGGCTGCAAAAATGAGTGAAAAATGCAAATTTTCAAAATTCTTCTACTACAAATGTACCCATATTTTGTTTTCTAATAAATTTAAAGACATACAAATGGTATCATTAGAAAGCTTCTAATACAGGCTTTCAAATGATATATCACATGTATATATTTTTAAAATGTTTCATTTTAAGATAAAACATTTTGACCTTTGACCTTCAATATCTTAAAAAAAATATTTATTTAATTTTCTTTTAAAAATTACATGTTATTTTTACTTTTATTATCTATAATTATTGTAAATTTCAACATGAGACGGTCATAAGATGCTTAGATATATATTAAAATACAACCCTCCATCAGTATTTTCATACTAACGTAACGTGAGTTTTACCCATATTTTGTTCCCTTATTAACTTAGAGATATAAAATTGGTATCATTAGAAAGCGTATAATACAGACTTTTGAATGCTATATCATATGTATATATTTTTAAAAATTTTCATTTTAAGGTCAAACAATTTGACTTTCGACCTTCAATATTTCAAAAAGTACATATTTAACTTTCTTTTAAAAATTATATGTTATTCTTACGTTTATTATCTAAAATTATTGTAAGTTTCAACATGGGACGGCCATTTTTTTTTTTTTTTTTTGGTAAAACTTACGTTACGTTAGTATGGACATACTAATGAAGGGCATATGCATATATTTTTAAAAATATACACGTGTGATATATCATTTAAAAGCCTGTATGACCTTTTTAATCATATCAATCTTTTATCTCTAAGTTAATTAGGGAACAAAATATGAATAAAACTTAGGTTATGTTAGTATAAAAATACTGATGGTGTGTTGCATTTTAATTTATAACTCAGTATATCATGGCCGTACCATGTTGAAATTTACAATAACATTTGATAATAAAAGTAAAAATAACATATAATTTTTAAAAGAAAATTAAATATGTACTATTTGAGATATTGAAGGTAAAAAAAAAAAAAAAATGTTTGACCTTAAAATGAAACATTAAAAAAATATATACATGCGATATAGCATTTGAAAGCCTGTATTGTAAGTTTTCTAGTGATACCTTTTTATATCTCTAAATTAAATAGAAAATAAAATATGGGTACATTTGTAGTAGACGAATTTTGAAAGTTTCCATTTTTACCCATTTTTGCAGCCCTGTATATAAAAAACTAAAAGAGGTAGGAACTTATTAATTGGTATACATTCATTTCTCTATGGAACAAATAAATGAGCCCAGTTTCATAAAAAATTGAGGGATCAGGTTTTTAACTGTGTTGATTTGACAGGGTAAGTATTAAAAAATATTTCCCTTAAAATTTAAGAATATTACATTTACAGTGCTGCCATAGGCAACTGTTATATATATATATATATATATATATATATATATATATATATTTTTTTTGGTACCACTATTGCCAAAGAACAAAATTTATAATATATTTTCGCAGGTGAGTCTGTACTTTGCCTGCATAAATTTATTATAAATTTTATGTTATGGAAATAGTGGTACGAAAATAATAATAATAACCATAATAAAATAAATTCACTGTGGCAGCTCTGCATTCAGTTAAGACATTTTTAATTTTCGCATTATCTTCTATAAAAGACGTTTTTAATTTCGAAATACAAAATATATTTATTTTATTTAAAATAATCAATATTTTAATATCTTGAATGTAGCATATTTAATTTTATAATTTTTACTTTATTCTTCGAAAAGGATAGAATTTCCAAAATACAACTTATTTTCTTTTCTAAAAGGCGCAATATACTCACAAATATATTATATTATTAATAAAATTCTCTTAAAAAAAAAAAAAAAAAAAAAAGAAAAAATCATTTTTAATTCATTTGTTTTCAAATTCCATTTCTTATTCTTTTCTTATATCTTTTTTTTTTTTTTTTTAAGTCTAAAATATATTATTTTCAAATGAAATTATCAAGCTTGCATTATCTTTAAAGTAAGAATTTCCAATTCACATTCCTTACAATAAGATCAGCCGCCTAGTTAGCGTCTGCGCGTTTGCAGTGGCCAATGGGATGAGCCTCCGAAATTCCAGTCTCCCGTGCATCACAAAGCTGAGGCATTAAGGAAGCAGGCCTCAGAAAGAGCAGTTGCAATTTCACATGCTCCTGACTAAAGATTGTTATTAAGCACTATTGCTTTTTCAGATTTCTACATAAGGCTTTACGAGGTAAGCATACTTATACATGAAGTTGGCCGTTATTGTATGCGTTTGAAATATTTTTTTTTTGCAAACAATATTTCATTGGGAAAATGGGGGGTATTTATAAAATAACAAATTTTTTATCCTGAATTATGGAAGTAAATTTGTACATTCATAGTCATATGTTCTATTATTAAATTTTTATAAAACTTACATTAAAGAAAATATCGAGCAATTGAACCTAAAAAAATAAGCATTAAAAATGAAATTTTGACTATAATAAATATGGGATGCATATCATAAAATATTAAAACTTGAAATTATATTTACATACGGAAGCATGAGGTGTCACGATACCAATATTGCTAAAAAATAAACTACTATGATACTATATAACTTTATTTTAAATATATATATATATATATATATGTATGTATGTATCTATATACATATATACATTAAAGACATTTGTAATTTATTTACACCAATTATTTCACTGCTGATCTGGGAATACACATGATAACCGTAATTAGATAAAAATTCTGCAAATATATATATATATATTTAATACCTAATAAGTATTTATTTAAACATTTTTCAGAACAGCAAATAGTATTTTTAAAAATATAATCAGAGAAGATGCGTTTTTAAAATAAAAATGAAATTAAATTGCATTTTATTCTATTCAGCTATAGAAGGAAACATTTCACATTATCAATTTCAATTAAATTACAAACCAGAAATTACTAACGGTTTTTCAATAATACTAATAATAATAACAATAATAATAATAGTTTTCGATTATCAGTTGTATTCATATATTAGTAGTATACATGCTTAACAAAGTTTGCACAGCTAAAAAAAAAAAAAAAAAAAAAAAAAAAAGAAAACGTAAAAAATCTAGATGATTAAATATTTTTTTTGAACATTAGAAATTAAACAATATAAATAAAATTGTCTTCTGCGTACGGAATTTTGAGTACGCTAACACGCTTTTTTTCAAGATATATATATATAAATATACATAATAATTACTCTATGAAAAGAATTAGAAGCATGTTTTTTACACAACTGAAAAGAAGCAAAAGCTTTTACGGTTGATTCATTTTGGTATTAAAATTATTAAATATTTTTCAATTTTCTATTAGTACATACTCAAGTAATATTTTAACATTTGAATGGAAATACTTATAAATTACAACCAATTGGTATTTATAAATATTTTACATTGAAATATATATTAAATCCCGAATAACTTTTGATAATGAAAATAAATCATGTTAAGAATATATATATAATTCTATACAAAACAATACTGGTTTTATGTAACATTAAATGGTAAAAATGTCATTCCTTTTTCTTTTGGAATGCCATTCCTAAATATTAAAATGTATTATTCCCGCAAGGAAAAAATATTAAAAATAATATTTATTACTATCTGTGAATTTACCTGACGGTCGCCAATCAATATCTTATTCTACGAGGAGTATTTTGCTATTTTTATTCACTATTCTTACAAAATCAGAGTTTTTACAAAATCGATCTACATGATACATCAAATTCAATGACATATAATATTAAATCTATTATAAAACATTGTATTATATAACGATTTATACTTTTAAAAATAAGTTTTATTTTTATAAAGATAAGTTAGACATAATTTGTTTTTGGTTGTTTTAATTATTTTGTATTGCAGATTGTTACATACCTTTAATTTAATACGTGCTATTAGTTGTTTAATTTTTCTATAGGAATTTTACTGGGGATAACAAAGGATCGTCTCAACAGTTGCTAAGCTTTTTGATTTCACTGTATTAAAAATCTCGACATATAAAAATATGAATAAATAAATAAATAAAAATAAATCTAGATTATTGTTTAAAAACAGTTATGCAGAAAAATCTTGAAATATTTACAAAAGATTAGTGCTAGTATAATAGTTTATATTTGTAAGTAAATCTCCAAGTGAAGTAAATTTTATAAAATTAGTTCTAGTATAATATTTTAATATTTCTAAGTGAAACTCCAAGTGAAGTCATTTTTATAAGGTAAATTTTCTTAGACCCTACTAGTGGCCGAGAGGTTTTGCTATATATGCTGTTAGACAGCACGTTTCTGGTTTAAAACCCAGGTTGCGTTCGTCGGCTTACCACTTAGAGTTTTCTGTAGTTTTCTCCAAACTCGCATGCATAAGGACCTTGGTCTTTAGCGCAGGCAATTGGCCGTTATATATTCACCCTCACCATTTCCTTAATATTATCATTAAATTCAAAATAATTCTATCACAAATCAAGAAAAGCTTTGTAGAAGAAATTTAAGAACAATATAAATTTATCGTAAAAATTTTTGTTTTCATATTAAGAAAAGAGAATATCACCAGAACAAATGGTATTTGAAGGTGAAAAAACAAATACTGAATAATTTAAATATTCTTTTGTATAAATTTTCTTTACTTGTTTCTTAATCACTTCAAAATGAATAAATATAAAATGTCGAACGCAGAAATAAATTCCTAATAAAATCATGATTTCAGTATAAAAATTTAGTATAGATATTTTTCAGTATAACTAGAAATTTTGAGTATTATTAAAGCATTGAATAATTTTTTTTGGAAAATAACAATATAATGGTATCAAAATACTTAGCTAGGCCATTATAATAAATTGCTTTTTAATTATTACTGATATAATTGTATAAATATATTTTTTTTCGACGCATAATAAGTGAAATAAAATTATGCACAAAAATTTAATTAAAATATACACTATTATATTTATCAAAAAAGTTTTTTAAACGGTAAATTGTAATAGTTGACGAGGAATACCTCTCAAAATTTTTGCTATTAAAAATATTTAAATTTTTTCTTTTATTTTATTATGCAAACTATGAAATGCGCTAGAAATGAAAATGATAATTCTAAATTTAAATTTGTTACATAATATATAAATAAATAATATGCAAGCATGTTTTGTATATGTATACATGTCAACATTTTAATTTGTTCTGGAGCATTGTTATTATCCGCCTTTTTTCACACCAATTTTCTTGAAGGTAATTTTTTTTTTAACTGAGTCGTAATTACATGCTATGGAAAATTTCTCTACAATTATAATGGTGTGAAAAAAGGGCAGGTACTGATATTGATCTAGCATAGGTGCCAATATTTTAATTTATTCCGGAGTATTTTTTGCCCCGTCCTTATTTCGCACCAATTTATTTAAAGAAATATATAACTTCGATAAATTAAGAAAAAAATACATTTAAAGAATAAGTGGTATGGAAAAAAGGCGGGGCTAAAATTACTCCGGAATAAATTAAAATGTTGGCATCAGTGCTCCAGAATAAATTAAAATGTTGGCATGCCTGTATATGCATGTTGTGTATAAAAATTTTATGTCTAGTATTCTATGCATATTAATAATGATTGATAATTAATTTATTTTACTTGTGAATTTTATTTAATGTTGATGTTATTTTCAATATTAAAACAGTAGTTTATATACTAAATATCTGATTCAAAATAACAGTAATTTGATCAATAATGTAAAACATTATTTTTTACAGATTTTTGGAGCAATTTTTTATTTTCTTTTATACAACTCTAACAGTGTATGCGTGCATCCTAAATATAATATTAAGAAATAAGAACATTGACTGCCCGAAACATTTACATTGGCCTTAAATTTCAGTTGATTTATTCTGATAGCTTAGTTAAATGATTTTGGTTCACCTATTCAATTAATTCAAGTAATTAGTCTGGTTACCATGAATATGTCTGAGATTAATTCATCGAGTGTTTAGAGTAGCAAGATTCAAGTTTGAGTTTAAATTTAATAATCGAATCAAGGCCTTGCAGTTGAATTAATTTTAAGAATTCAAATGAATAGCTTCATGAAAATTGCTGTAATATATTGTACAGAAAAATGCGTACTAATAGCCAACAGATTTAGATATCTATTTATAAAGGTGCATAAGTATAACTTACTATAGGCCACATCGATTTAAAAATGTTTTGTGCTTTGCTTATAGGCATCATAAGATGATGCATATAAACGTTCTCTCTTTTTTCTTTTAATGATAAGAACACGATAATATCTTTGACTACAAAGGAAGTTTTGGTGTTTAAAATCTGAGAAATAAAGAGGCTTTCTTGTTAAAGAAATAAATTGTAATAAGCATGAAAATCGATTAATATATAATGTTAAGACATTTCATGAGTATATATCACTGAATTTTATTGCATGTAAAAATTATGTTAATTTTGTTTTTCATATAGTATTTAAGTATGGTATTGTAATATCAGTTTTAAAAATATGGCTACAGAGTTTAAATTTTTTCAAAAAAAATTTCTTTGCTTAAAATGTGAATCACAACTATTTTCAAGAAAAATTATGAAGGAAAATGGAAAAGATTATTTTCTATTTTCTGGAATATTTTTAGAATAGCATTTTAGAAAAAAATATTCCTTGTATTATCATGGTTCTCAATCGCCACTTTTTTACACGCCAGCAATTTCGAACATTAATTTTTAAAAATAATTTTTCACGTTTAGATTTAATTAATCAGGAAGAATTATTAAAAAAGTTGCTATTTGAAAATTCTGTTATGCAAATGGTGACGAGTGGAAACTATGATAATAGAAGCAATAATTTTTCTGAAACGCTGTTCTAAAAATATTCCACAATAATAATACTCTGTAAAATATTCTGTCACAATGTATTAATCCTAAATACAATTTCCTATTTGTAAACATCCCATGATTGTAATTTCATAACTAAATCTTCCATATGCTTTCGACAAGTTAAAATTAATACATTTTAATAACGAATGTATGAATAATAAAGATAAAGATGACAAGATTTTCAATTTATTCCGTAACATCGTTAGCACCAGAGTTCCCAACTTTTATAATTTATTCACGAGCATTTTTAGCCCCGCCTTCTTTTTGCACCAGAAATTTTGTAGATTACTTCTCTTTAATATGTGACAACAATTAAATAAGAAGAAAATCATTTTTCAAAATTTCCGGTATGAAAAAGAGGCGGGGCTAAAAATGCCCGTGAATAAATTATAAAAGTTGGGAACTCTGGTTAGCACCCGTCTTTTGTCTCACCACTTTCTTTGTAGGGTAATTTTCTCTAACATGTAATTAAGATTAAATAGGAAAAAAATTAATCGTAAAAATTGGCGTAAAACGAAGGCCGTTACTAACAATGATACGAAATAAATCCAAAATGCTGGCAGCTCTGATAAACAACATGGTGAAGAATATTTTTCTTATGCTACTCACAATCTAAAGACAATTATGTTATTTTTTTATAAAAACCTAAACACCCAATCTAAAAGATTAGAAAAAAATAGTGCAACAGTTTTTTTGTTAAAATATATAAAGCTTAATTTAGAGACTCACTAGATTTAAAAAACTTTTTTGTTCACGATATAAACTTAGATATTCAAATACAGAGAACTATGGTAATGTGGCATAGTAACGTATTTTATGTTATAATAACATAGCAATACACACAATATCATTGCATTACATTATAAAGCGCTACAGTTATTAAAAATGTTACTAGTAATAATAAAATATATGAAACTATCATTTGTTCTGAGAAATTAAAGACTATTGAAAAGCCATTTTGAAAAATAATATTTTATTATGTTACGAAAAATATATAAAAATTTCGACTTGAATAGTATATGAAATACATATATATATTGTATATTATATACACTGTAAAAAATATGTCCTATTTTATAGTTGATTCTTATTTTTACTATTATGATTATTTTTTTAATTAAATAATTTTTCTTCGAGTTAATAAATTACTTGTTTACAGATGTAAGAAAAAAAGAAATTGGAAATTTGAGCAATATATGCAATGTGAGCAATATATGCAATGGATATACATCAGTAATTTTTCGGAACATTAAATAAAAAATGATTAACGAAATATCAATTTAAAAAAATGGAGTGGGATTAAAGGAAGCAGAAGAATTTAACGAAAATTCCTAATAAACTAGAAAATTGAAAGTTTTAAATTATGATGCATATGGGGATTATTAAAAATTAGAAAGAAACTGTATATTACAATTTTCAAAAACTCATATTAAAAATAATATGAAAAAAGAATTTCGAAGAACTATAGATCTTTTAAATTATTTTATCAGAGATTTGAAGTTTTTTGTCTGAAACACATTTGAAAAAAAAAAAAAAAAAAAAAGAAATGATAAAATAATTTTATAAAACAAATTTGTCTTTCTAATATTATTAGTAAGTGTAAAGAAAAAAATATTTAAAGCAGCTTTAAAACATTTTACAATGTTAAATAAATCTCAGCTCTAAATGTTAAAGCTAATGTTTAAAAACAAAGTTTATTTTTACACCTTAACAAAGAGGAGTATCATCACATGTAAATATTCGGTAATATATAAAATTTTTAACCTTCAAAAGAATGGGAATTTTTTTCTCAAATAATACAACTCAAAATATGCTATTTTATAGTAAAATATATGGATGTTTTCTAAAGAGAAAAATTCCGAAAAATAAATGTTACATATATTAACACTTTCGCGACCGCATATTTTTGTCTTACAGTAAGCTCCACCTGTGGGCGTTATTTTTTTTTATATTACATTATTTTAAATCAATGTTTTCTGTATGCATATTGAAAATATAAATCAATATACATTACGATTATACTTTTCTAATCAAATTATTTGTATCCATAATGCATTGATTGCCCAAATGTGTTTTTATTTCGCATAAATTTATTTATAGAATAATTAATAATAATAATAATAATAATAATAAAATGTGGCATGAAATAAAGATGGGGCTGAAAATGCTCCGAAATAAATTAAAATCTTGACAACTCTGAGACTGCTTTGTATAGTTTCGAAAAGTTTATCGATCTGAACTTTTTTATATGAAATATGTTTTAAAAGAAGGTTTATAAAAGTCTTATAATTTTTCTCACATTATAGTTCTAAATTTACGGTTTTTCAATTCTTTTAATTTTATGTTTATGTGCATAATATCTTAAATAAAAATATATGAACTCTTACCATACAATTTTGAAGATATCAAAGTTGAAAGAGTTCCGCTTCTGGAGGCAAAAAAAAAAAAAAAAAAAAAAAAACTGTTCCATCCCTAATACATACATATAAAGCTGTTCAAAATAATTCATGACTCAATGAAATTTTTATGACAAGTGAATTCTATGTTCTTTATTTCATTGATTTCAGTAGAAAATATAATTTTCTGAATGCAATAATAGTGTTTATCATTGTCATAGTGTCCTGTCATTTTTAATACCAGTATTTTTACTTTCATCTATATTCAATAGAAGGCAGTAAAGTTTTTCGACATCCAGTTTCCGATGGAATCACACGTTTCGAGATGTAAAGACCACAATTTGATAAGTTCACCATTTTTAAAAAATGTCTGTCTCTCTCAGTATGTCTGTGACAAAAATTTGTGGCAACTGTATCTCAAGAACTTCGTGCACAGAATTTCATATGAATGTATATGTAGTTGCACCTTGACATAAATTAGTGCTAGTTGTAGCTTCTATACTGAGATTTCTACCAGTTAATGGAAGGCAGTTGTCCTTCCTCTAACTGGGAAGAATATTTCGGATAACTACTCGATAAACTGTAACCTAATGTTTTATACACGATTCCCCTCAGGTTCTATTGCGTATAATCGAATAAAACTTGATATGTGAGAGGGACATTATGAAACATTATGCTAATTCAACATGGGTGCATATCGGCCATTTTTGGGTGCATATTTTTGAGTATATAATAGGTAGCACTGCTTGCTTGCAGTTTTCTCCGTGATCGGGAAGGCTATATCTCAGATTTTGTTGTATAAAATTACACAAAACTTGGTATGTAAGAGGGTCAATAAAAGACACTATTCTGTATCAATTTGGGTGCATAGTGGTCGAAAAGTGGCGCTGCTGTGCTTTAATTTACCCCGTGAGTAGGAACGATAAATCGCAACTTCTATGGTGTACGAAAGCACCAAACTTAATATGCATAGGTGCCAAGTTGTACGGTTTTTTAACATCCCTATCTTCGTAAAAAAAAAATCATCAAGCATAATCGCAGAAAACTGGTAAAAAAAAAAAAATCTATTAAAAAAATTTGGCATCAAAAAAGCGTACAACTTGGCAGCTATGAATATGCGTATGACGATTATGAAAACGAATTCTGACATAATTTAGATGTATAATGGCCGATTAGTGCAGTTGTTATTATCCACCTTCTGTCATTTTCCACATGGCTACATCTCAGCATCTATTGACTACACTATCTACCTATAAGTATTTGGACACTTTCGAATTTAGACGTTTTGTCAAATATCTAGAAAATTTTTTTAGGAATCCTCTTGAAACTTTGGTAGTGTAAAGAGCATATTATACCTTATATATTTCAGCAAAAGTTGTGTCCTGAAGAGGAAAAGGGAACCAGTAAAAAATTAAACAAAAATCAAAAAGTTTTTGGATCACCCTCTAAAAAGTAATGGTTCAAATGCATTTTGACAATAGCATGCGATTATAGTGATTTTTATGAGGTTATCACATATGTTCATGGAGATATAATGGTTTATTTAGAGAAAATGCTAAAAATATTTCCACTTTTTTAATTATAACACGTAAGGTGTTAGACCTAGTGCAAAGACATTTTTAGAAAATTTGGCATACTGCATTAGACACAGCATACTGCAATCAGAATGCAAAGATATTTAATATCTTACGAAATATGAGTATTTTTACTAAATAATTTTTATCTACGCATGTGCTAGCTTTAAAAAAAATTCATTTGCATAATTTAAAAGCCAAATATATTGAGCAACTTATATGAAAACTCCAAACAAATATCGTGTAAACTTAAAGAGTTATGAGAGATAGAATGAACAAAATTTCAGTTCTTCTCCAAAAAAAAAAAAAAAAAAAAAAGGAAGATTGTCAGAGGTTTTTATCAATATTTATTTACAACCAGCGAACACTGTATTTGCCATTGGGCATTGATTGAATAAAAATAAAAATATCAGTGAAACCCCTTATAGTTTAGCTTTTATTTTGAGAGAACCGAAATTCTGCTCATTCTATCTCTCATAATTCTTTAAATTTGCACGATATTTGTTTAGGATTTTCATATAAGTTTCTCAATACTTTTGGCTATTAAATTATGCAAATAAATTTTTTAAAAGCTAGAACATGTGTAAATAAAAATTATTTAGTAAAAACGCTCATATTTCGTAAGATATTTAACATTTGTGCATTCTGATTGCAGTATGTTATGTCTAATGAAGTATGCCGAATTTTCTGAAAATGTCTTTGCTCTGGCTCTAATACCTTGCTTGTTATAATTAAAAAAAAAGTGGAAATTTTTTTTGCAATGTAAAAAAAAAAAAAGTTATATCTCCATGAATATATGTGGTAGCCTCTTAAAATCTATACATAGAATGAGAAAATGCCTTTTAATCACATTCTACCGTCAAAATGCGTTTCAAGCATTACTTTTTACAGAGTGATATTAAAATGTTGGCATATAGGTCAATATATAATATTGAAATTATATGAAAGCTTTAAATGTGTTCATGTTAAGAAATTATTGAAAATGACATAGAAATTGATACTTTGGAAAAATAAGTTTATTATTTGTAAATACAAATGTAAAATATCAAATAGTACAAAAGTAATAGAATAAATTTGTGTTGAACAAATAATAATAAACTAATAATAATAGTCATAATAAATTGACTAGAAAAACGGACTAACAATTTTCCTATTAAATGAAATCTATTTCCTTTCTGAAAAGTTTGATAAGAAATTTATTTTCTTACGATTTATTGTTGCAAAAGTATCAAACAAAAAATGAACTATTTTACATACATTTTCCTTTAAATTCGAAAGGCTTTTATGGCTTTTAGAGATATTTTAGAAAACAGAAATTGCATGTTCGCAAATCCATGAAAAAGTATCTTTAATATTGAATTTATTCCTATTTTCGCAGAATTTATCCCTTTCTATTTTGTAAAACAGCGCTAAGGTTTTAGTTCTTTATTTAAATACCTATAGCATATATAAGCATAAAGATCTGAAGTCATTTGATACAGTGTTTGTAACGAAATCTAGGAAAAATATCAAAATTGGCATTTCGAGATAACGCCATTTGGAGTTTTTAAATTAAAGTAAAACGTATGTAAATGCTTTTATGCTTTGTTGAATAATTTTAAAAAGAAAAATAATAGAAGCATGCGTTTGATATCAAAATATGTATAACTAAAAGGCATCATTAAAAGAAAATTTTGATTTTTTAAAGAAATTTTTTACTAAATTGTTAGTTATCGATAATATCACAGTAACGAAAATGTTTAAGACTAACATTAAAAATAATTATTGAAATCAACTACACATTTGTTTAAAAAAGAAAAAACAAATTGCTAGCATTTTGGAATAAAGAAAAAAAAAATCATAAATATAACTTTATTAGAAAAATCATAAAAAAAAGAAAAAAAAAAATGTTAAAAAAAAAGGAAAATGTTCTCAGGCATAAATTAATAGCCATTTCAGTAAGAAGGTATGAAAAATATTTACTATTCTACACACTTATTTCAATAGAAATTTTATGATTGTCTCATGAATCAATCTTTGTAAATATTTTAAATGTTCACTCTATATCGATAGGAAAATATCATTAGAAATTTTCACAATAAAATTATCCTAGGATCATTGAAAAAGTAACCAACTTCAGTCATTAGTGACTGTCTAACTGCATGTACAATAATATGATTTTTATTTTATATTATGGGTTGTTTAATTAAAGAAAAATTATTTAATTTAATAATATGTAAAATGGTGTGATGTGGTGCAGGGATCAAGGCCATTTTTCAAGGAGGTGGAAGATGAAGTATGTAACTATATTTATGCAAGAAATTTTGAAGGAACAAATCAAAACATCACAATACAATGAATTTGTTGTACTTGAATCATAAATAAATTACTGTTTGGAGAAATTGCGATAATGAGTTTCTAAAATACTTTATAATCTGATTAAAAAAAAAAAAAATACATTTTATTTCTTAAATTCCCATTATCAACTGTCTTTCGCCAATTTCGAAAAAGATAAAAAAATTTCAACAATTGGTAAGATAATTACAATTAGAATTTCAAATTATCCTTATTATAAGATCGCAGTCTGTTCTAGTCAGTATAAAATTATGAAATATTAGCAAATGAATTTAATGGCAATGTATTTAGTATTTATTATAATTATTATTAAAACAATATTTTAAAGTTATAAATATGTTTTTTTTTTCTCAAAGTTCTATAAAAACTGAATTGATTTCAATGAAAAAGTTAGACTTTTTGCAAAGATTACTCATTTACTTCTTCCGTTACCAAACTTTTCTGTTGAAATGAATGAAAGTATTATTTTCGTGAAAGGTTTAAATGTAAGAACATCTCGACAATTTTGTAATTGTATTTAAAGCTATTATAAATGTATATAAATAAGTTATCTTTTCAAATGATAATACTATCTTTATTTAATTATAATTTACATTAAATAAGTTCATTAAATATATTACTTTTCGTTTTTGTTAGAATATCGATTAATCGAAAAAATACCCACAACAGTAAGTTTTACTCATGCTTTCTGCCACTAATTCTCACCTATTTATACGAGTATTTTCTCTAAATTTTTAGTAAAATATTTATGTCTGAATCATATTATTGCATTAATTTGATATAGATATTTATTTATTAATTAATTGTTATTTTTGTTTGGCTCTTATTTTTATTTTTATTAAGATGTCAGTCAAATTAATAACGATTTTTGGATTATTTAAGCCAATGCTATTATCAGAAATATCTTAGTTTTTTCCCCTCTTGCTATAATTTTCCCTAGATAAAGATGTTGCAAAGGGAAATTATTTCAAAATAACAGTAATTTTTTTACTTTTACATTTAATTAATCTTCATTTGAAATGTTCGTTCTGTTTTATATGTTTGATTTATGCCATTGTTACTTACAGCTTTCTGCTTTTATATTATGTCTCTTTTTATCAATATATAAATAGAATATAAGATTATGCATGCAGGGTGACCAATTTAAAAGAGTACTCGTTGGTTTTTCTTATTATCCTTAAATATGACGGATGTGAAAACTATTCTAACACTGAAGTATAATCGTTTGAACCTTGTTTAAGTGTGGAAGACAATTTCCAATATTGTTGGACTGTTACAACTTTATATGTGAGGTAAAACAGAAATGGAGACACACAATATTATTTAATCCTGTGATAATTTTATTTATGAAATTATGAAAAACAAAATTTAATTCAAAATTTTTTACATTAGCATTCCTACATTACATTTACATTATCATTATCATTTTACATTATCATTTCATAGGGTTTTCCTGCGAAGTCCTGCAAACGATGAATTAAATCAGATCATAACTGAAGAAATCTCGTCAATAACACCAACAATGCTGCGAAGTGTGTCAAAAAACTTGGTTCGACGTGTTCATGTCTGAATTCAAAATGGTGGCAAACATTTTCAACATTTTCTGTAAGGAATGATAATGTAAAATATTTGAATTAAATTATGTTTTTCAAAAATAAAATTTGTTACTTAATCACAGGATTAAGTAACACTGTGAGTCTCCATTTCAGTTTTACCTCACAAATAAAGTTGTAACATACAACAGTGTTAGAAGTTGTCTCCCACACTTAAGCAAGGTTTAAACAATTATACTTCAATGTTGTAATAGTTGCCACATCCGTCAGATTTAAGGGTAGTAAAAAATCCAATGAGTACTCTTTTAAACTGATTACCTTGTATATAAATATAGGGTAAGTGCACCAGTGATTGACATTTTTAGAGCAATATCTGATGTTTTTAAGGTTCTAGTCATCAGAAAATATTTTTAGAAATCTTAAGTTAGTACATATGGTATGAAAGACATTCAGAACCACATATAAGTTAAAATACATACATTTGGTAACAATTTTTTTTTTTTTTTATGAATTTTCATTTGACACCCACTCAGTGTTCCAGTAACTGACATGCCAGCTTTTCATTTTATCAATAATTGGCCCCCTATGTTCCAGTGTTTGATACTGCTAGTTATTCATTTTACCAGTTTTAACACCCTATATGCTCCAGTGTTTGACCTAAAATGTTAAAATTCTTATATGTAAAATATATGATTTTATTATTTTTCTTATTTATTAATTATTTCGGGACAGATGTCAATTACTGGAGCATGCCAATCACTGAGGCACCTACCCTATATATATATGTTGCCATCTAATTAAATAATCTGAGGATAATTTTAGACAAACAGTGGTCTGAATTAATCCGGATGATTGTCCGCTCTGAGATATATATACAAAAAAAAAAAAAAAAAAAAAAAAAAAATGCGGGTAAGAAGCGTTATTGTTATTATTATTATTATTATTTTCTAACTTGCAAAATATATTCCTTTGTTATACATATATATATATATGCTTAAACTGAATATGATTTAATCTGAATTTGAATGGATGCAAAAATTAAGAGAAAACTTTAACTAAAGTATCAAAAATGCTTCGTGTTATTTTAGACACACGATGTAAGGTTATAACATTCTTTACACAAACACACGCATATAACATGTATATCTATATATCTATCTAACTGTCTTTCTATATATAGGGAAACAAAAGGATAATAATTAAAGCAAATGCAAAAATTGAAGAAAACAAGATGTAAACTATTAAAAATGCGTCATGGAGACGCTCTCTGTATCTGCATATATATATAAGCATTTAATTTTTTTTCTGAATGTTGAAATAATTTTAACATTTAAAAAAATTATCACATAATAGAAGAAGAAATATACATTTATGTAAAAAAAAAAAAAAAAAAAAAAAACTTTATAAAACTTCATTGAGGCAAAAGACATGTAAAAAAATTAATAAGGAACTTAAACAGAAAAAAGACATTGTCAATATTTTGACAAGCGAGAGATAAAATATTTGCCTCATTTATATACATAGCAACATAGTTATTATCAATATTTCCTATCTGGAAAATGGTAATAAATTTTGAGTTTCAAATTTGTAATGTTTAAAGTAAAAAGTAACGAAAAGAATAAAAAAATGTTTTTTCCTTCTGTTTAAAAACAGAATGTTAATTTATGAAACTATTACGTTTGTTAGTTCCCATGATAAAGTATTTTTTGTAAAACTGTTATTTGATTTTATAACGTTGTGAAAAAATTCAAAATACACAGGTTTGTCAACATTTCTAATTCCAGAGTATTGTTAGAACACTTTTTTTTTAATTTCACACCATTTTTTTTAACAGTAATTTTTTTCGTAGTAATTCGCAATTATATATTGGAAAAAGAATTCTACAAAATAACTGTGCTAAAAAAAAAAAAAAAAAAGCAGGTACTAACAATGGTACTAATAATGATATAAAATTAAATTTACATTAATTTTTTTTCTTTAATTGGAAGTTGATTTCATAAATTTTAAGTTTGGTTTTTTCCATTCTGCAGAGGAAAAAAAAAAAACGAGTATTTGAACCTGAAAATAAAATTATTCAACAGGAAGCTTATAATTCAACAATAATAAACAAAAAACCGAAAAAAAAAAGGATACATGTTGAAAAATACTTTACTATTGCACGCTAAGTATAAAAAATAGCAAAAAAATATTCTATAATAATAAAAATAATGAAAGAAGTTTCAGGAAAATGGTTTTAGAGTTTCATTAATAAAACAATAACTGAAAAAAAAAAAATGGTTTTGAAACTCAACTGTTCCAACATATCATTATCATCATTTAAAAAGAATAAATCATGCAGTGAAAAAAAATATTTCTTTTTCTTTCTACTAATTATTATATATAATCACATTTTTCAGGCTCAATTTAATTGTGGTAATTAATGTTTTTCAGTTGTTTTTAAAGTGAAACTAACATAATAGGAATTGACCTTTTGATGGATATAATATAAAGTTTTTCGTTTCAAAGAACTTAGTTTAATATCTGAATAAAATTTATTGAGCGGAATTCTTAAAATTTCAAAGATTGTTGTTATATTTTCTTTTTTCACTTGATAGGATAAACTGAAATTCTTACGAACAAATTGTTGCTTTTTTTTCTCGTTTAAACATTTTTTCTTAAACACTTGTTGTGAGAAGAGCCTGATTAAGGGGGAAGCACACATTATCTCCGCTCTCACCGGAATATTTTTACAATTATTTTTTACTTCATGTCATAGAAATTCCACGCTTTGACGAGAAAATATTTTTTATAAAAAATGAACGGTGTAAAACAAGTCAATTTACTCACCGTTATTAGACACGAGAATTCTTTTAAAATAATTTTTAATGAGAATTTTCTGTTTATTATAGGAGGAAAGTATTTGTTAAAAAATAACGGTGTAAGTATAAATAATGTGTGCTTCCCCCTTAATCAGGCTCTGGTTGTGAGGGAGATTAAAAAAAAAAAAAAAAAAAAAAAAAAAAAGATCTGCACATTTTAATTTAAAGATAGAACATAAATTATGTTATATGTTATGTAATCTTAAAGTATTTTACTACTTCAGTTGTTCAAATGATATAAAGATTAACAGTATAATAGTTTTAAAATAAAAGCAGATATTAATTTAAGGATTATCGAAATAAATAATAATCTCGTATTAGTAACTTTAAAATAAAACGACATTATCGCTCTGAAAATAACTTTAAGAATTGGTATAATCTTCTTACAATCATACTCAATGTATTAACACTGAAAACGTTTATATTAGTATATTCAATTTTAAAAATGCATCAGAATTTTATTTATTAATTAAAACAAAAGACATTTTGATAAAATAGAGTATTTTTATTAAGAAAACCTTATAAAATTTAATTAAAATGAGGTTTATCTTTAAAATATAATAAATTAACTAATTTTATAAATTAAATAATAGCAGAATTTCTTAAAAGTGTTATAAATAATTTTCCCCAAGCGTTAAAAATTAAATGTTTTTGTCTGCACGCACAAACATTACTTTTCTATGTAACTTTTTGTCACTAGTAACTGTTCCATTTGCGACAATATTACAATCAGTTGTACTTTTTTTCTATAGCGAAATTCCACAGTAATTCTCTTCTGTTATTATAAGAGGCATAAAAACAGAATGACGGAATGAGGAACACTATTAAAGATTTTCTTTTTTGTGATGTGTATTGCCTATGATAGTCCTTCGATGACGCATTTTCTCGTCAAATAAAAGCACAGTTAAATAAATTTGTGCCATTATTTCAAGGGATTAGGAGGGATACAGACATAAGATCATATATAATTGTATTTTGCTTGTACTATTTCTGACACAGATATATAAACTACTGCTTGCGGAAATTTTTAATATAGGAGGATATGGAATTCTATTGTATTCGTGGAAAACAATTTTAATATTGATAAATTAACAACAATAATTTGTTATGAGTTAATATTTATAGAGTTCGATGAATTTCACTCAATTTGCGTTATATAATTTTGATGCAAACTGTTCATATACTGCTTGATGGTTATTGAAAATAAGCCATAATTTATTATACTGTGCTTTCTGAATCTATTCTCATACTGTTAATTTCTAATACCAGTTTCAAACATTATTTCAGATAATGCCTAAATATTCTAAGATATATTTTGTTTTGTGCAGCAAGAGATTGTAACATAAAAAAAATGATAAAATTTCCGAAAAAGTCATTATTGCAATCTAAAACTATTGAATAGGCCTGTTAACCTTAACGAATAAAACAACTGTATCAATAAATTGTTGGCTATATTCTTGAATTTAATTAATTATAATTTTTAATATAATTCAAAAATTATCAATATAATTATATTTTATTAAATTATTGAGATTTCAAATTATTGAATAAAAGACTTTGTTGAATAAATTCAATCATGCCTTGTTAAAGTAATAAATCTTCAAGTAATGCAAGTTTAAATAAAAGTATGTTTTTAAAAGATAAAATAATTATCACAAATTAACGTATAGTCTGAAAATTTAATACTTCTGTAATTTGTTCTGAAAAAATAATTATTGTTAAAGAAATCTGAAGTAATAACGAACAGTTTTAGTTTATTTTGCTTCGAAACTGAAGATGAACATTTCGTTTTGTTTTTGAAAAAGAAATCAAACATTTGCTTAGGACAACACTTCTGTTCATTTTTTGTCCGGCAAAAATAAGTTTTGTAGAAGATAATTCTGGTAACCTGATTTCGTACCTTAAATTAGCATCGAACCTTCTATAATAAATATATTATTTTGAAAAGACTTTTCAAGAATATCTTTAAATTTTAAATACTACTTCGGCAAATTACTCTTGTAAATTTCATTGCTTGTTTCAGACCGTTAATGCAACAAAAAAAAAAAAAAAAAAAAAAAAAAAAAAAAAAAGAAAGAAAGAATGATTTATTTTGGAAATATGCAAAACAGATGTTTTATTTCATATTGATTTTTATTTTTGTATGATTTGTTGTGAACAGATTTTGCTTCCAGTCCATTAAACAAAAATAAATTAAAACGTATATATTTTTTAAAAAGTACTAAGAAATATCTTTACAGAAATGAAATAAATTACAGAGAGAATAATTGATTTTTGTCGTTTTAACGATGAATTTTCTTTTAAAATTGTGTTCATTAAAAAATAATGCAACATTTAAAATAAAAATGTTTTTTTCTCGAATTTTAAATTAACGAATTTTCCGTAAAAAATAGTTTAAGAGGATTAAATGGTAAGAGATTACTGGACAGTAATAGCTTAAACGGAACAGATTGTTAAGTGAATAAAAAAAAACTTCATTGTTAGATCTAAATTTAGGTTAAAAAAAAAAAGAATAAAAAACAGAGACATGTAAGAATAAAAGGAAGTCAACGATCTGATTCGATTATTAATTATCTAGAGGATCACGTTTCAAAAGAAATGACAAATTAGAGCATTTTTTGAGCTGAATGCTTTTCTGTGAGATTTACTATTGTACTTCTACTAAATAGAAGAAGCGTAAAAATTAATGTTTCGTTTAAAGAAAAAAAAATCTGAATTAAAAGTGACATTTAAAAAACAGCTTTCAAAGGCGAGTATGTTCTCAAAAAATATTAATGCATTGAAATAGTTTTTTTTTTTTTTTTTTTTTTTTTTAAATCTGTTATAATTTGTATAAACATGTTGCTATCGTAAACGAAATTACGCAGTAACACAACAAGATTTTTTTTTCTTTTTTAATGATTTGTTTTAATATTCCGGAATTTCAATTATAAAATAAATATTATTTCCTATAACACCAGTATTATAAGCAAATTTACGATCTTTTTTTTTGAAGAGGAATAAAATGATGTGAACAATTTATTACTTTCTAAATTTTTTAGTCCCACGAGTCAAAAACTTCCAGCAAATGTTGCCGATTGTTTTCGAAACTCGTTTGCAAAGGGTTCATGGGATATTTTACAGTTTGTTTTATGTTAATAATGTTCAAAATTATCAGTAATTTACTGCTTGCCATCTAGTTATAACAGCTGGGAACTAATTCCTAGATTAGCATGTGATGTAATTTTCGCTTTATTACATGATGCTTTACGACTGTATAAGTCCATGCATTCACTGAGAGCAACCAATTAAACCATTATCAATTATTCCGACAGATTTCATATTAATCAATTTGTCCGCAAGCATGTGAGGTGGAGTATTGATGGATCAATATAACGGTATTTATTAATTGAATCATTTAGCAATATTTCAAGCTTTCTTTTGCACCAATCTAATATAATATTTGAAATAAAATCATTTTGTCCTTTTACTATGATATATTCTAGATTTAATCAAAATGATTTCGTTTTTCATAATTTTAAATAAGAAGATTTTATTAAGAACTCAATAATTTGAAAATGTTTGAAAATTACCAAATAAAATGTTTTTGCACGTTTAGTCATCCTTTCGTATGTTTAGTAGTTAAATTAACCATACTGTTGTGAACTAAAAGCTTTTAGAGAGAAAATGGGAATGAAAAATGAGAAAAAAAAATATTCTAAGAGAATAGCTGTCACTCGTTCTGATTTTTGGATACTGGTATTTTTTTAAATAAGAAATTTCACCTTATTTAAACATTGGAAACTGATATACAAATTTGTACAAAATTTCTATCAAAAAATACCGGTATAAAAAAAAATCAGAACGGTTAGCAGCTACTCCAGAGAAACTGTCTAAACTAAATATAACTAGAGTGAAAAAGACAATTTCCTTAAAAAACCATATGTATGCTTTTTTTTTCTATTTTTCAATATTCTACAGTGCTATTGTATCAATATTAATCATATTATGGTAAGCCAGAGATTGCCTTTGCTTGTTAATTAGTGACACACATCTAATTTAAAAAACCTGGACCGTGGAACACAATTCATTTTAGAATAAAAGTAGAAAATTACATGCACATAGTTAAAAAAATTTTAAGAGGTAATAAAAGTAATAAAAACAGCTAGAAAATTAGATAAGTTTACAAGCTAGAAATTACACCTTTCAAAAGTAATTTTATTGCTGTTTTAACAACACTTATTGCTGTTTGAATTTTATCTTATTCAAGAAAAGAATATTAAACAATCAAGCTAGAAAAACATATTTTGTAACAGTTCTCCCATTTTGATTGTCTTGTATGTATTTTGTTTGCAGATAAATATTCTAATTTGCTTAAAGGTAAAGAAGGGAAAATTTATACAGTTTCACACACACACACACACACACAAATCATTATCAAGTATCAAGTAAAAATTATAGCTTGCTTCATTTGGTGGAATATTGTTCACTCGATTTTTTCAGCAATTAAGGTTGTCTATTATATCAAAAAGCTGCTAAATCATGAAATAATACAACGCGAAGTAAATTATAAATACGTTGTGCCTTTCAAAATCTTCTCCTGCCTTCTCCGCATAAAACATTCATAATTTTTTTTTCTTATTTAAATGAAATTAACTATTATTTCTCATCGTATCTTGAATAAATAAAGGAAAATATGAATTTTATTAAAAAAAAAAAAAAAAAAAAAAAAAAGTCAACCATGAAAGAGACAGTAAAAATATCCAAAATCATTCATTGTTTCTTTGAGTAATGCTTCATTCAAGCATATTTATGACATACTTTGGAATACCAAAATATCGCTAATAACATACTACTGTGAAGTGCAAATTAAAAATCATTTAAATTGTCATTCGGGTGAGTAAAAGTTTAAAAATGTGTAAATAAATTTTACTTTGATTGTTTTGGATTGAAGTACTATCTTTTCAACTAGATTACTTTTAATTCGAATTGAAAATTGGTTATCCAAACTGTGTCATTTCACTTATTTCGCATCCGAATATTTGATTTTTTTCTATTTTAAACAATTTTTTGGTTTATTTACTTTCAAATTAAATTGGTACTCAGATAATAATGTAAAATTTTAAATGTTCAATAAATTTACTAAATCAACAGTGATAATACAATGCGCAGAAAACTTAGAGTTTAATGAGAATTAATTGGTGTTCGTTATTCTAGAGAAAGAAAGTTTAATTGGTGTAAAGAAATTTCTGAACAAAAGTGTATACATAGAGTTACATTTATCCTACGAGCTCTTTAAAGTTAAAACGTGGTATGAGATAGAATTCTTTTTGAATACAGAACAACAAAATAAGCGATAAAACTTTAAGTAACTAACAAGTGTCATTGGCAATCAAAGAATGAAATGATTTTTAGTTCTTTTAGACTGAAAGAGACATCTGTTAAAATGTTAGAAAGACTTAAAACGTATTTACTTTATGGATTACCAATGTAAGATGTTATTTGAAATAGAGAGAACTTAGAGTTTCTTGAAAAGTTAAAAGGTGTTTTAATTTGCATTTACTTTGCTGTTAATCTATGTTGTAAAAAAAAAAAAAAAAAAAAAAAAAAGAAGTTTAGTAGATGTTAAAATATAATGATTCTTGATTCTTATGGAATGGAACTGAAAATTATATAAGTCTGTGTACCTTCTATTAAAAACAATTTACGTATTTATTAATTGAGAGCTTATGTTGGAAAAATGCTTATATAAAATATCAAGAACTTATTAATATTGAATGATGTTTTATATATTAAGATTTAAGGCCGTTTAAATATTTACACTTATCATTTTTCAAGAACAATAAGTTTGATTTCAAAACTATATTCTTTACGAAATAATGAGGAAGAACAGGTTTCAGCATAAAATATTTTGAAATAAATATTTTGGAAAAGATTGTAATTTCTACAAGCATTTTAAACATTTAATGAGTGTACGTCTTGTCAACTAAATAGATTTTAATAAAATGCTACTTTTTATTGAAAGTATTTATACCATTTTACAAATTAAGTTGTTATCCTAACATATGATGACAGCTGTTTACAATTATTTTTAATAGTTTAAATAAAAGGGTGCTTAAAGAAAAAAAAAAAGCAATTATTTTAAAAGCAAATATAAATCCAAAAGATTACTAATTTTATTGCTACGTATTCACACTAATCATTATTATAGCTAGTTCTTAACACACATATTATCGACCGAAAAAAAAAAAAAAAAAGATTTTTCGTGCAATAACAATAATGTAGTTTTTATCTGTTACCCTTTTTAGGTACCCCTATTTTAAAAGAATTTCCTTTGTTTTACTCAATTGATGAAATTTTAGTCTTTAAAAAAAGAAAAAAGAAATCTTCAAAAATAATAGTATTTTAAATGTTTAAAAATGTCAAATAATAATAAAAAATAAATACAAATGGCGACAATGAAAAAAAACAAGGCCTGACTTTACGTATTCTTCAAAAATAAGACATTCTTGAAAAAAAAAAATAAATAAATAAACAAAAATTTCTCTTTCATGTTCAACACTTTAAATGCTGTCGGTGTATACATACTAGAGTTGTCACGGACCCACCTTCTTTCAAGAAATCTTCCCCAGTATTTTCGAATAATAAATTACTTTCTAAAGCTATATGTTTACTTTATAAAAAGATGCTAAAAAAAAAATTAGTGGCAGAGAAAATCAAAGATTGTACGAACCTTAACCGTCTCCAATCGCCCACTCCGTAGCTCTAATACGACGTTGAATCCCTTCAACCTGAACCGTAATATTGATTAAAATTTGAAGGTACTCAAATTCTATTAATTAGAGAGTAAAAACTAATCATAACACCTTATACTGTGAGTCGAAATTTTTTTCACCAAAGTTTCAGAAACTTTATTTTTGAAAGCGCCGGGTAATGCAAAATTTTTGGAGTTAGCTAGGGAAAATCACAACGAACTACAACCTGTGCTCATTTAACGTATTAAACGGTACTGATCATAATTTGCTTTAATAATAATTATCATTTTGAAGGGACTAGCACTACAGTTTTCTCCATCTCTGAAGGGACTAGCACTACAGTTTTCTCCGTCTCTGAAACACTACATCCAGTTTTCACTTTTGCTGTATTCATTCGAGTTTTAACACATATTTTGAATTTAAAAGTTTTCGTTTTGCTCTTACCACATAAAGTGCAACATAACTTAAAGTATTTTTGCTACTGTAAAAAATACCATTACTAAATTAACACCATTAAACTAAATCAAATCCATGCAGTCAGCAAAGAACAAATTGAAATAAAAAATTGCTTACGTATCAATAAGCACATACTTTTTATGATTTTATTTAACTTGGTGTATTGTTTATTTATGAGTGGAATGAGTATGGGTCATTTCTTAGAACTGAATTTTCCCGCACCTTCTCTCATAGGATTGAGTTAAAATTTTGCATACGTGTATAACGACTATAAAAATACATGCTCATATAATAATGTACTTACGGGTGAGGGTCTGAGGGTCCTAGGAACACCAATTGGAGTTCAAAATTCCTTTTCGAATTTTAAGCTACTTCCTACCATCCAAATGAACTGAAAATTACATGTACAATTCCGACGGAAATACATGTTCAAGTAGGGGTGGAGGTTAGGGCCTTGACCCCCAACTCCAGTTTAAAATTTGTTTTCGAATTTCAATACGCTCCTACCACCCGATTGAGCTAAAGTTTGTATACATATACATTATCCACATCCCTTGAATCGGAGTTTTACATTATGAAATAAAAGTACGCTTTTAAAATTTTTTAATTTATGTATTATTTACGCACTTTTGCTCTCTAGTGGAATAAATAGTGTTTTTTAATTTTGAAACTTTGCTCTCAAGTGCAATATACAATACTTTTCAAAATTTCGTGCTTACTGCACTGTAGATTTCAGCATTGATATACGTCTATTTTCTAAAAGGATACAATTACCATGTCCTAGAATTTGCTGTTAACTTGAGACTATTTGTCCATATATATATATATACATATATATTGACATTCAATTATATTCACAGTCTCTACGTGTTTACAGTGCATTCTCTTTTTAAAATGATACATATATAGAGTAAGACCCCGCTTAACGCGGGGGATACGTTCCATCAAAGTAGAGCGTAATGCGAAACAGCGGGGAATCAATTTCGGGGAATCCCCGGGTTGAAATAAAAGAGCGCTAAACCGAAACAGCGCTAAATGAAACAGCGTTAAGCGGGGCCTTACTGTATATATATATATATATATATATAGTATAAAAATTCACAAATGGATAATATTTGAAGCAACCTTATATGGCAATGATATAAAAAATTTGCTTTCATTGCAGCTATACATGTCTTCATCAAACAAATATATTTCTACATGTTTTATAAATGCTATCACATACGTGTTTACTTACAGAAATACGGAGAGATACGAAGCAACATAAACGACACCAAAATAGTTTCTTCTTTATTATAATAAAAAAATTTCTTTTAAATTATTTTCTTTTACTTGCAAGAATTGTATTTAAATATGTTTACTTTACTTCCCGAATAATTTTAGAAAGAAGTAATAAAAGCGGCTTTAAGGGAAGAAACAGGAAATGTTTTAAAATTCTTTTGGGGAAGCTTTGTTATAACTGTAAACTTAAAAAATAAAAATTCAACAAATTTTGGAGAAAATATTTTCGAAAATAAACTTTATTGTGGCAAGGAATTTTAAACCTATTCTAGAAAAAAACTAAACATCATTAAAGTATATATATAAAAAAAAAAATAAAAAAAAAATTGAATTTTATAAGACGGGAAGAAACACATTTCTTAAAAAAAAAAAAAAAACTCAAAACTTTTAAAGTAAATAAACTCAAAAAACTGAAGTTATATTTTTCATGACTCTATATTTCAGATTTTCTCAACTCTCACATTTTATTTAACTTCACATAGCGTGAAAAATTAAAAGAAAAAAGTTTAGTTTCCTTGTCACTCCAATTACATAAATGATCTCGAAATATATGCATGTAGGAAAAAGTAAAAAATATTGACATATAAAAGAACCTCTATTGAATGTTCGCTGCTGTATTTCAAAAAGTCAAACATATGCCATATTTCAAAGATTTTTAATATTCATAAATGAGGCTAAAATAATTTTAAACTACCAGAAAAGAATATATGTCCATAATATTTCATACATGCAAATGTTAGTGGGGAAGAAAAGGTTTTATTATTATTATTTTTTTAAACAATCAAAATATGTCAGGTTATTTTAATGTATGTTTTCATTTAATATTGTCAGTATCAGTTATGTTATGAAAGACAGGAAGGTTTCAAGGAAAACTATTTTTCGAACGAAAAAAGGGCCCTACAAAATAAAAAAAAAGCGATAAAACTGCAAAAGGCAATCACTATAACCTGCAAAGAATGGCTTTCCTCTTAATATTCTGCAAATAATATGGAATGCCACGATTGAGATTTTCATATAAAAATATTTTTTAACAAAGCTCAATCTGACGTTTATTTCCAGAACTCAAAACAATTTGTTAAAAATAAAGCGACAGTTTATGAACTCAGAATAAATTGCTCCAAATATAAAATGATTTTTACACTATGCTGGAAATTATATTTTTTTATGTTACTTATCTACACAAACTGAAAAATCAGAATCAATCTTATTGACGAAATTTAAAGCACATTCATCTTATTAATTACAGACTATATTTGATGGCAGTCATACTAACTCATAACCATTGCCAATTCATAGCTGCCAATCGTTCTGATTTTTGGATACCGGCATTTTTTTTAATAAAATTTTTTAAGTTTTTGTCACAGATTTCTATGATTAAACTAGCTAAACATTTCTTTAAAAAAAGTACTCCTTTTATATAGAAATTCTATAAGCTTGTGTCGCAGACTTTTGTGATTAAATTAGGTGAAAATACCTATAAAAATACTAATAATCAAAAATGAAAATAGATGGCAGCTATGCTAACTAGAAATTTATCAGATTCAAATCAAATATATGCTGATTTGCGCTTCAATATCTTCCTCATACTAAACGAGTTAATCACGTGATTTTTTATACAGTCAGCTACAATAGCATAAGACCGCAACGTATTTTGCTATTTAGGTAACTAAAGTAATATTTCAAACAAAATCAAAAACATTGTATGTCAGTACATTGAGTTTTCAGTAAAAAGTAGCAAAATACATAAAATGAAATAATTCAGAAAAAATAAAATATTAATATAATAGAAAAGTGTCGAAAATAACTGTTACAAAAAAATAGATGCCAGTTATGCTAACTAGAAATATGCTCGTTTCAACCCAAATGTACACTGATTTGCTTTTTAATCTCTTCCTCATATTAAACGAATTAATCACGTGCTTTGTTATACAGTCTATAATAAAAGCATAAGACTACAACATATTTTGCTATTTAGGTAATTAAAGTAATATTTCAATCAAAATAAAAAATATTTTATGTCAGTACATTGAGGTTTTAGTAAAATGTAGCAATATACATAAAGGGAATTAATTCAGAAAAAATAAAACATCAATATAATAAAAAAGCGTAGAAAATAACTGTTACAAAAGTATAAGACCATATATGGAAAAAGACGGTTTTCACAAATTTAGTAAGATGTTGCTCCCACATTTCTCTCAACAATTTGAGGCACACGATTTGGTATTGAATTAATTAACTTTATAAAGAAAGATATGGAAATATTGTATGATTTCTTTTAAATGGCCACTTATAATTCATATGTTGAATAATATTGTTTGTTATTTTCATATACAGGGTGATTATAATTAAAGTTATGATTTCAAAACGCTATAATTTTAAAATTACCCATCAGACCTATTTGATATTTTACCAAAGCAATCGTGAGGCAATGAAATTTTGTTTGGGGGAGGGAAAAAAGTAGTTCCAACATGTTCCTATAGATGGCGCTGTCAAGGCAATGTCAGTGGAAACGCCTAAGTGGACTCATTAAACACAGGAATGTCGTTAGCAAAACAATGGAATAGCATTGCTAAAAATTGGTCTTTTTGCTAAAAATTGACTAATTTAATTGAATTTTTGCTAAAAATTTGCTAAAAATATGTCTTTTTTAATTGGTCTTTTTGCTAAAAAATTGAGTTATTTTTTTAGCAAAAAGACAGGAATACGTGTTTATAGCAGAAATAGTCAAATTGAAAAGAGAAAAAGAGGAACTTCATGAAACAAATACTTTACGGATAATTAACGAAACATTTTGGAACTATTTTTTTTTTCTTTTGCTAAAAATTGGTGTTTTTTAATTGTTCTTTTTGCTAAAAAATTGAGTTATTTTTTTAGCAAAAAGACAAGAATACGTGATTATAGCAGAAATAGTCAAATTGAAAAGAGAAAAAGAGGAACTTCATGAAACAAATACTTTACGGATAATTAACGGAACATTTTGGAACTATTTTTTTTTCTTTTGCCAAATAGAATTTCATTGCCTGACGATTGTCCTAGTAAAATATCAAATCGCTCTGATGGGTAGTTTTAAAATTACAGCGTTTTGAAATCGCAACTTTAATTATAATCACCCTGTATACGATGCTGATAAAAAAGATACATAGGTTTTATATGGGGTTTAGGTGAAGTCTTCAACACGGCGGAGGTATAACACCAATCTTTTCGTTTTTAAGCAACTATTTTTTTTTTCTTAGATGTATGAGTAGAATCATTATCTTGTTGAAACTTCTATTTTGCCGTTCCTAATAGTGGTCCGAAGGATATCAAACTTCGAAATAACATCCGTTGGTCGATGCTCATTTTTCCATGAACTCTTTAAACATCGTATTTTTTTGCACAAGAGGAAGCGCTCCCACACCATAACGATTCCGTCTATCACATGTCTACTGCAGAACTCACTGGAAGTTTGCCTCAAATTATGCCACTAATAGTTATTTCCTCCTAGACCATCTAAATTAATTTTTTTCTCGACGGAAAAAAAAACATTTTTCCCATAGACACGACATTTTTTTGCCCATATAAGACGAATTTCTTTCTGACATTTCAATAGTAGTAATTTTCCTTTTAATTTGCTACGAATAATACCAGCATTTGACTTCAGACTTCTCCCCACAGTTGCATAAGTTATCTGTTTAGTTATGAGATTGTGCTATTGTACGAGTGAAATGGTATTTTTTTATTGTGATAATTTCTTTTTATGACCAAGTCTTTTATATGCTCTATTCAATTCTTTTTTGCTTAAAATATTACGAAGAGTCGTTCTAGGAAGATTAATAATCATACCTATTTCCCGTTCAAACTTTCTTTTTTCATTGTAGACTTACACTCTTCTCACTTATATTTCAGACAACTCATTTCGAAGAGGCATTTTTAAAGAATTAGATACAATTCTGAATTTCTGTATTTTTTGCTTCATTTTATATTTTACAGATGGGTGAGGTTACATTTAAATTCTAAGCTCAAAAATAAAACCATCTTCATTATTAAAATTATTAGTGATTTTATATTTATGGAACAGCGGGTATCCGTAAAATTGTTTGGCATGAGAAAAAAAAAAATATCAAAATATTATTTTTCCTAAGCTAAATAAACTCTATAGAATTATTTCTTTTTATGCACCCTACTTTTAACCTCAAAATAATAATTTCTTTGTTGCAAAAAGGGGAAATTTTGAGAAGTCTTATAATTCTGTAATAGACTTTATAATATGAAAAACCGGTTTGACTTATTTTCATATTCAGGAAAATTCGCGTTCACTGTTAATCTTCACTTCGCCGGTTGCAAAATACGGCAGAAATTGGGTTTACACGAAAATGGTTATAACATTTTTAATAAAAAAAAACTTATAGTTAACGGTTTTTTGAGAAGACAAACCTATCGAGATTATACCAATCTTAAAAAAAAAAAAAAAAAGGTATTTATGGTTAATCCCCAATCCACCCTCTGCAAAATATGACAGAAATATGGATTTTTTAGAAATGGATCTACCAATTTTGGTAAAATCTTAGGGTTAAGGGTTTCTTCAGACGACAAACTTATTTGACATTCTTCATAGTGAGGAAAATTAGCTTTCATTCTTATCCCTCACTCCACCTGGGAAAAAAAAGGCAGATACTTGATTCTCTGGTAAACCTAGAATTAAGGGTTTTTTTTTTAGAAACGTGAAAACCATCTAACTTATCCTATCTTCTGGAATATTAGGGTTCACTGCTGTGACAATCGTCATTCCAGCCTTGGGGTGTTTTTAAGAAGAGAAAGTTATCTGACTTATTTTCGCTTTTAGGAAAACTGACGTTCACTGTTTATCACCACTCCGCCATTGCAAAATATGGCAGAACTTTACAGTTTTCTTGTAAATGGCTCTTACAATTGTGATAAAAGGGTTAAAGTTTTTTTTTTAAATATGAAAAATCACCCTAACTTATCCTCATCGTCACTAAAATTAGCCTCCACTGCTAGCCTTCACTCCATCCATTGCAAAATACGGCAAAAACTTGGTTTTCTCGGAAATGGATCGAACAATTTTGGAAAAAACTTAGAGTAACTTTAACGATTTTTTGAAAAGACAAATCCATCCGATTCATCTTCAGAAAAATTGGTATTCGCTGTTAACCCTAACTGAGCCAGTTGCTAAATTCGACAGAAATTGGATTTTTACGGATATGGATCCATTGATTTTAATAAAAACTTAGGTTAAGGATTGTATGTGAAGACATACCTATCTGACATATCCGCATCTTTGAGAAAATTATCGTTCATTGTTAACCTCACTAGCGTGTTATAAAATATGACAGAAACCTGGTTTTCATATAAACATATCTAACCATTTTGCTAAAAACTTAGGGTTAAGTGTTTTTTGAGACGAAAAACTCATCTGATTTATCCTCATCTTCAGGAATGTTAGAGTTCATAGTCAATCCTCACTCCGCCTGTTGTAAATTATGGTAGAAACGTGGCTTTCTCAAAATGTTTCAAACGGTTTTGATAAAAAAATAGTGTTTAAATGTTTTTTAAGATGAAAAATGCGTCTGATTTATATTCGTCTTCAGGAAAATTAGAATTCACTGTTAATCTTCATTCTACTCGTGAAAAATTATTGCAAAGACTTGATTTCTTTGAAACTGCTCAAATGATTAAAAAAAAAAAAAAAAAAAAAAAAAAAAAGATTTGTGGGTTTTTTCAGTGCACAATTCAATCTGAATTTCCTTCCTCTTTGGAACCACTCGCAATCACTGGTATACTGCGCTTCGCTTATGGAAAAAAAAAATAGTAGAAACTTGGTCTTCTTTGAAAGTATTCGAATGATTTTGATAAAAAATTAGAGTTAGTGTGTTTTTGATATGTACCCTTGTTTTACATGAAAAATGTACTTCTATTCAAGCAATTGAAGAAAGTTTATGTATACACTTCTGCTACTCCCTCCTCTTCCACGAAAAAAAGAAAAAAAAAAAAAAAAACTATAATCAAAAGCGGATAATTGCAATACAAGTCATGATATTTTGACAACTGATGTTACAAAATAAATAAATAAATAAATAAATAATTTTGCAAGAAATTTTAAAAAAGGCTAAAATTTGATCGGAAAAAACCTACTAATTGTGTATTAGGAAAAGGAAATGATTTATTGATAATTTAAGGTTAATTTGTTTATTTTAAAAGAAAACACAGTCTTATAGCTATTAAAAATTGCTAAAATGTTTACTTTTAACTGTAATTAAATTATAGTTCTACTATTTTTACAATCCATAATCAGCTATTTACTTAACAGGTAGTCTTTGAAATGACTAGAAATGGATGGATGGTTGGATGGTTGGGTTTTACGTCGCACTAGTGCTGCGCAGATGGGCAATTGGCGACGGTCTTGGACACACCCCTAGAGGTGGTCCGGAGGCATGCTATCACAATTTTGATCCTCCACGGAAGGGACTAGAAATGGAGTTTGTCCACATGCATGTAGCTGCATGCAATTTTTTTCCATGTTTTATTTTATGGATAGAATTTAAAATATAGATAAAAATGCAAAAATATTGACTATATAAAAATGCATAGATTTATTTAATTCGTTTAGTCCGCATATAACAATATTTTTTCTCATATATTTATAGAAAAAAATTATTAAATTTAATTTGGAGAATCTATAAAACCTTTCTCTGAAATTTTATTATTATTATTATCATTATTATAATAAACACGTTTAAAAATGAGAATAAAGCAATATAAATGCTATCACATACTTTCAAGAACGTATTTTATTATGAATACTTTTTTTGAAATACATTATTTGAATATACTTTAAATTAATTAAACTGTCTTTTATAGTTTTAACAACAGCGGCAACATATTTCAATGGAATATGATGTACATATAATATATAGACGTTGCATATAATAAGATACATATAAATATGTATGCAATTTTATACATGTACGTATATACATATAAGACTTTATAGTTGTTGCTGGTATGGTCATACCCAAAGGAAATACCTCTGAATTATTCAGTAGAACATCAACTTAATTTGACTCAAATATATAGAAGATTTGGTAGTATAACTAAACTGTTTATGATATACGATGAAACTGTTAGAAGTAAAACCTAAGTAGAGCAAAAAAAACCTCGAAATCTAAAAGAACTATAGCAATAAATTAAAAATAAATTTTTATAGCCTGAAATTTATTCAGAAGAAAAGTCTTTTTATGCAAAAAATCACAATAAGTACAATTCCAATGAAAAAAAAAAAAAAGAGACAAAAGTAGTACTTTATTTTTTGTCACAAGTGTTGTTGACAGATATAACGATTACAATAGTAATTAAAAAAAAAAAAATTTTCTTGTACTTATATAGCAGTCTGATATATTTTCAATAAATAGCTGTATAATTACATGCAAAATTTTTTATGTTTATGATCTTATATTTTATTAGCATTATCAGGTTTAAAATATTATAAAACATACTGTCACTTGTAAGTTGTAGAAAAAAAAAATAAGCATAAAATAATGCAAACTTTTCCACAAAGAAAAAATAAGTATAGTTGTCTCAAATGTTATTTATGAATGAAAAACTTTAGTAGATTAGGTGTGACATTAATGCTCAGTTTCAAAATTAATTATAGAAAAGTGTAGCAATGCTGTTCGAGTCTTAATACTAGCAGTTCCATGTAGATAATGCTATTAAAATTTTATTAATTTACTTATACTACATATTTAATTGATTAAGTATGTCAAAGACCGTTCGTTATATGAAATAGTGGTATTTTAACCCTTAAATGCAATAACTATGCGAAATGTAATAATAATTTTCTAATAATTTTTGATTGCAATTTTTAACTTCATACTTAGCTGGTAGAAGACAACTTAGACATAAATATATGTAATGTTCGAACTATTTTGAATTAATAAACATTTTCACTCATATTTCAAAAGTATTTTGAAATTTGCATCACAAGGCAAACACAAGATTTTGAACCAAACACAAGATTTTTGAAAAATACATATGCAAGTATTTTATGGAAAACAGCATTTTCAATTTTAAATTCTTAGAAAAGCTACAACACTTTTGCATTAAAAAAAAATTATATGAAATTCAAATGCAGAAATTTGTTAAAGTTTACAATTATATCTTTGGTTGAAATTCAAGTATGTTACGTTATTTAATAAATCGAAGTTATGCATCGAACTTCTTTGAATTAATCTGGAAAAGTCACTTTTCGCTTACAGCGAAGCTTTTGTAAAAATAAATATAGGATGTGGTTAAAACTCTTGCAATTTCGTTTCTGTAAAAATTGTGCAAAATAATTTTGAGTATTATAAAAGAATTTTTAAAAAGTTTTCCGAAAGCAATATCCAAAAATAATAGGACTCGGAATTTTTAAACTGTTTTACAAGGATGTATCATAAAAATTTCGAAATGAAAAGGAAAGCCTACCCATCCTGTAATAGCTTTTAAAATTATTAACTAAGTAATATTTTTCTAAAGTTGGTTTCACTAACTAGCAAATTAAAAATGCGCAATGTTAAAAATCAATGAAATTATTGATTAGTAGAAACTAAAAATTCTTTGTGTAAATTACTATAAAGTTAGATTTTTTCCCCCTCATAATGAATAATAGAACACGCTAGAAGATATTTTTTAAATTAAGCCTCAAAATGATGATATATATTAAATAAATTAGTCTGTAAAATATAAAAAACGTATTCAACGGGCCATATTTTACTTGATACAATAATGGCGCTTGGGAATTCAGGAAGGAGATACTTAAGATACCTACATTATATGTCTATTGAGAAAATAAATATCTTAAAATTTAGGCAATAACAACTAAAATCCGCTCATAAATTTCATATAAGAAATTTTCTTTAATGCTTTAACCTTTTAAGGACGAGTTTCGGCAAGTATTCGCCGAAGTCTTTTTTTAAGCCATCTTGAGGCATTTCCCTAAAACAATAAATACTTAAATAAAGGGATATTTAGTATTCGTGTTAAAACTGTTCAATGCCGTCGGCGCATATATATATATATATATATCAATGGCATTTACTGCATCGATTTCTGAGGGTAAATTTTGAATTATTTAAACTCGAATATTAAAATTTATACTGTTAAATACGGAACAAAGAGGAGTTTACTGTTCAAAATAGAAAAATCTAGCGTTCGAAAAAAGTTAGTTTTTAACTCTACTAAGGGAAGTGTAATATTTGCTGTTAGAAAGTTTTATTCGCATAACACTTATATTTTATGATATAGAAGTATAACTCACTAACTGATTCATTAACGGATTTTGATGCACACTAACAATATCAATCTTTGTACCGTCAGAACACTCTTCTACATAAATAATGCATAGCCTCCTTAACTAGATGCCTGTCGCGTAGCTCGGAAACATAGCACCAGTTGCAGCGGTAGACAGCGCCACCTGGTACATATTGCACGATTTTTTTATTTTACTGCCACCAATAACTTTAAGAAGTGATATATGATTTATATAATCGACGTTTCTTCGATTCAATTTGCTTTTTATGTATATCATATCCCTCTTTTAAAAATTTTTGGTCGCTGTTGAATAAAAATGTCTCGCAATCTGCACCAGGTGGCGCTGTCTACCGTTTCAACTGTTGCCAAGTTTTCGAGCAACGTGACAGGCATCTAGTTCAGGAGGCCATGAATAATGTTCGCATAATTTAACTATTTACTTAAAATTATATTTTACACCACGTTAATAAGCACTTGTAACCCAGTTATAACATATATGTTTCTTTATTAACTTAAACGTTTTTTAAATAGCATTTTTAATAGCTAAAGTGCTTCATTACAAATTAAAATATTCTGAATATGGTGTTGTTTCAGATAAAATTGTTGTTTTTGAAGGTCAAATCGTAATATATAGAGACAGCGTAAACATTTTTTAAAAAGTATTTTAATTCCATAACAAATATCTATCTGTTATGACATTTCGTTTAAATAATTTTTAAGTTATGTCATCAGCTGAAAAATAGTAAATAACTGTAATTATTCAAATTTTAGGCTTCTTAACTTTTTATGTAGCATAATTTTAAAATGATGTAATAGTGGCAACATTGTACCAAACGTTCTTAATGTATTTCATTAGTCTTTCTTTTATACCTGCCAATATTCTAGTTAATATTCCGCAAAATTGTTAGTATCTGCTTTTTCTTTTACACCAGGTTTTTAGATCGTTTTTCTTTTTACTTAATCGTAATTACATTTCAAGAAAATTACTCTAAAAATAAGCAGATGTGGAAAAAGAAGCGGGTACTATCAATTTTATGGAATATTAATTAGGAAGTTGGTGGGTATGCTTTCCTTGAATTTTGGATTGTAGAATGTATTTTAATTAAGTTTCCACGAAGTAATTTATACTAGAATTTATGATGAATTCCTTTTATCCATTCATATTCAAAATATTAATCCTATAAAAAAAAAAAAAAAAAAAAAAAAAAGCAAATACCCACTGAATATATTTGAAGCTAAAATAAGTTGACACAAATCTCTTTATGACTCCATTAAATACTTAATATCAGAGAATCAAATCATATATGAATTCTATACATTCGAATGCATAAATTTAATTTTTATCGAACTGATTTAAAGATTTATCTGAAATGAAATTCATAGTTGCAAACTTCTACTGTTTTTTAATACTACTTTTCTTCGTAAAATTTTTTACTTTGTTTAATCATCGAATTAAAAAAACATATATATAAAACGGTTCTATTGATTACTACAGGTGACAAAAACCGTAGCACCTAGCAACAATGCAAATATGAAACTTTTAAACATTAATGCTTTTTAACCGAATTCAGTTTTATATTTTGCCCTTTATAACACTACTTTTTCCTTTTAAGTCATTCAATTTTCCTTACATATCCATTTTTTGACAACATTCAATCTCAATCTTTACAATTACCACTTTGTGTAGTTTATAGGTAAATATTCGATTTATTGTGTTTAGGCTTTTATTTTTACAGACATCCAAAATTTCTTTTAAGGTAGAGGCCCTTACTTTTTAAGTATCCCCCCCCCTTTAAAAAATCGCCGAATTAATAGAAGAAAACATATTTATTAGACTAAATTAGCATTTTACTCACGAAATTCAGTTTATACAACATTTGGTTTCTGAATACTAAAAATTGAATGGATTTGTGGAAAAATAATTTAATTTAAAGATGTAAGGATGCTATTTGGGGAGAAGAACGTTATTATATATTTATTTTGCACCTTTTTTTTAAAGTAAAGGGCACTTCTGGAGTTTTTTTTAATGCTACTGCATTAAAAAAAAATAGTCTAAAAATCTAGCATGTCCAATTGAATTTCAAATTGCAACAATTTTCTTAATTTGATATCATAATTATCCTGATGATTTGTATTGTTTAGTACTGTGGTACTTCTACATTTCATGACCGCATAGCTATTTGGGCGCATTTCATAACTCCTACAACAACTTGATCTAACAGATAGTGCTATGTGTGAGCTCGACTATTTAATTTTCTTCTTTCGTGAAAGTCACAAATAAAATGTTTTTAATAAATATTAAAATATATAATAAATAAAAAACATATAAATAATGTATTTGTAAATGTATTTAATTTTAATTTTTTACAGGGCTTGTACAGACACGCTGATTTTCAAAGTCCTCGCCACCTATATTTTTCAACACTAAATTTATTTTGAAATTTATAGGCTTATTTTATAGCGAAAACTGCTTTACAAAATTAGTGTTAGAAAAATTTAAGGATCATACGAAGTCATTATTATTATTTATATCATTATTAATATTTTGAAATTTTTTATTTTAATTTAATCATTTAAATTTTTTTTGGTGTTGCCTGTAATATAGGTAAATTTTTTAAACACAGTTTGACGGTCTATCGTGATGGCCGTAAAATAAACCCGCCAAATTGTCAAGTGGCCGTCCTTAAAAAGAAATGTACCATAAATATGGATTAAGAAGGAATTTATAAAAAAAAATTGCTCGTATGGTTCATCTGACAAGTATACAAATTTTGTAATTGTTTTTAATATTCTGGTGTGTTTTAAATTCCTATTATGTGCAATTTCCCATGGAATTTACTGTATCTTAGTAATAATAATAATAAAAATAATAAAAAGGAAAATAATATAAAGTTCAGGTATGTTTATGTTCCATACTTCTTTCAAACATAACATTTTATCAATAATCCTTTTCATAGTTTCTAGTAATTTTCAGCAATTTATTCTAATGAAAATTATTATTCACAACTACTGGCTGAAAAATCTGAATCTAATCACCTCTGAATATCTTTAATTTTTGAAATCAACATCATGATAAATATTTGATACTCTTAAATAAGTGTGACTAATAAATAAATAAATGAATAAATGAAACTTTCAATTTTTATACGTTTTGCGATTTTTCTATATCTTTATCTACACACTGAAAAAAAAAAAAAAACTATGCTATAGAGGAATAAGTTTAACACTACTGAATACAGGTTTTAAAATTATTAAAAACATTAAAAAAAGTACAGAAAAATGTATCCTTTAACAGAAATAAGCTATTAAATTTTAAAAGTCTTTTTTATTAGAAATATATAAGTGAAAATAATTTGTTTCCTAGATGTTGCGAAAATACATATTTTAGTATTATTTAAAAAGGTTTTCTTTGAAAACAATTGTATGTAATTAGGGACATATAATGGATGTGTAATTAAATAGTGTTAAAATAAATATGTAAAATATACAAAACAGAGTTAATTATAGCGTTACACTTTATAGTTTTGTTAAAATTTTTATTCAATAATAATTGTCCTTATTGTTAGATGTTTTAAGAGAGTTTACTTGTATCTCAATTACGAATGAAAATTAAAGAATAAATTTCCATATAATAGAGAAAAATTATTTAACATACTAGTTGGCAGTTTTATCGATCGCTAGATTTCCTTGTACTTGCTCTTCAAGCCCAAGAACATATGCTGACAGGAAAATGAGAAAACTTGAAATTTATCGATAGCTTGGAAAAGTAAATATATAACTTTGCATTAATTACACTGAAAAATTAACCTGCAGCGTTGAAAACTATCATTAAGTGCTATTATTTGAACGAAATTTTGTAATTATTATGCTCTAATTCAGCTCTTTGGGTTGATCATAGAATATACAAAGTAGAGGTCGGAGAAAATTATTTTTATTGTAAATTCATTGCTTCATGCTACTTTACGAGAAAATTTATATGAAGTATATATATTACTTTTCCTCTGGATAATAATGTTTAGATTTTTAATTATTCTGTGTATAAAATTAGAAATATATATATATAAATACAATATTTCATTACGCATATTTCTGTTTTAGATGGGTAAAAATGCGTAACGGTAGGTGATTTGTCGGTAAAAATATTATTTTTTAAGTAATAAGAATATTTTTATTACCATTGAATAAGTATACGTTCTAATATATGTTACATCATTGACGCTCGTCTAATAATCACATAACACCTTGTAAATTTCATTAAAGAAATCGGATAAAGTTCAACCACCGCACTTTAGAATGTAGAAAACGAGGGGGAAAAAAAAGCTAAAAACTCCATAGAAATAGCATGGGACGAAAACCAAAAAAACTCACAATGTCAAGTGTGTTGAAGAAAAAAAAAAAAAAAAAAAGCTCACACTGGAAGTAATAAAAGGACAAAATTGACTAGAAAAAGACATCGAGGAGCGGGTGAGTAGGGCTGGGGTATTAGCTAAGTGCAAATTTTGCACATGATGACCTTAAAATCTTGAAGTTCTGTACAATAAAATTAATATATATATTGTATTACTCAACAACTTTCGAAATAGAATAACATCAAAAATGAGATTTGTATTATTTTTGCTTATATAATTTTTAGGGAAAAGTTAAAAACATTTTTAAACTTATTATTATTTTTTTTTTCACAATGAAAATTTGAATATTTGTCAGTAATTTTAGTATATTATGTCAAATTATAGATAGTTATATTTACACGAACCAGGTGAAATAGTCTGACTTGGCAATTTCACGAGAACGGACATTCAAATTTCAATAGGAAAATTATAAAATTGTTTGAAACTGGATATGTTCAAAAGTTATTGCGCGCAGTTTTCAAAACTTAATGCAACATGATTTAGATTGTCCGTAAAAAAATTCTGTATTCTACTTACTAAGGGTTTTACTAACTTACTTATCAAAATTCTAGTTGAAGAACTGAGATTAAATGAATAATAAAAGACACGCAATATAAAGTAGACACTCGAAATTTAGTGTCTTAACATTCAGTCTATTTGTTATAGAAAATGCCTATTGAAAAATGAAAAGAACGTTTTTCAGAAATAAAAAAATGAAACAAGCAACGAATGACAACTTAACTTAAAGAATTAATGTTAAATAACACATAAATACATCATACCATTTTTGCAAAATTTTAAGTAATGTACCATAATAAAAATTTATACTAGGGTACTTCGACTTTTAGACGCCTAATGCACACCCAATTATTTGCGTCCTAATATGCCTTATTCAGATGTTGCATAGATATGAAAAATAATTGAATTTATGTAGCTAATTCTCAATTAGTTGATTTTATTATAAAGCATATAAATATTTTTATTCATATAGTTTTAAACTGAGTTAAACCATATTTTTTGGAGTGTCCCTGTAAACAAGCATTAATTGTCCCTATAATACTTTTCATATAGGGTACATGTTATAGTACCTTTAAATACATTATATCATTTTAATTGTACACTGTAAAAGGAAACGCTTAGACCGTAAATTAAGTATATAATAGCCATAAATTACGTTACATGCGTGTAAAAAAACATTTTGCCCGTAAAACCAATGTTTTTTTTTTTTTACGGGCTTTGTCTGGAATCACTGCTGCCGGGCTTTCCCCGTAATCTTACGGGATTTTTTTTTTACAGTGTACTTATAATATTGCTTTATATTTAAAACAGTACTACAATTTCTCTCTCTTAAACTGTAATATATTATTAAGTATGCTAATATACATTCTTCCTGTTACAAGTGCGTGTCACAAGCATAATACAGGGTGACAAGAAATAACTTGGACGAAGTTTCAAACGAAATATCTGTAACTACCACTAAAGTTATAAATTTATCTCACTAAGTATTGATCCTAGAAAGCGACTAAACAGGTGTGAGTAAGTTAGTTGTGATAACCATTAAGATTAACAAACGATCTGCCATACTTTAATTACATAAGCAAGGAAAGAAAGAATGTGAAATTGTTCAACTGTTGAAAGTGCCTAAGCAGACGGTTTCATACACAATCAAAAGGTTTAAAGAACTCGGACATGATGGTGACAGGCCAGGAAGAGGAAGAAAGCGTGCAGTTAACACATCAAGAAGCCGGAAAGTTATCAAAACCGAGTTCAACGAAATCCTAGGATTTCAATGAGAAAGGTTGCTAGAGAGATGAAGATCAACAGAGAAACCGCACCTTGTGAGGTTGAGACGTTAGAACGTCACCACAGTTGTTTCAATTAAGCTGGATCCAGAAAAGTAGGAAGTGGGGACGGTTAAAATCACTCCATCGCCAGTGGCTCGGTGACGGTTGAGGTCGAGATAGTTTTGTGTCGGCAGGGTGCTGCATTAAAAGACTTAGATTTTGAATATTAGTTAAATTAGAAGTGATTTTTAAAAGTACGGATTGAAATGTAGTGAAAGGAGGGTGTAGGAAGTAGTATAAAAATAGAGATGGTTTTAGTAGATAGTGTGGATGTTGGAGGATCGTATAGTGGATGTTGGAGGATATTATAGTGGTTGTGATGAATCTTAGTTTTACGGATATAGAGAAGTAGAGCAGTGGAGTTTTAGTGGCGTGAAGTTAAATAGTGTTGAGTGTTGGTGAGTGTCTACTAGTTTTCGGAAAGTTCAAGCTGGGGCAGAAGGGAATCCTCTGTCCCATAGTGAAGCAGTATTAGTGAAGTACGAGTGCAATCGTCTCTACACCTTCGGCTATCTGCTGTGGTGAGATATTTAAGATTATCTACTTAAATTGTTGATTCATATATTTTGATTAAGTAAAACGTTGACTGAGCTAAGCTTTAGTACCGGGCCGCCCTACCATTAATCTGCTCAAATAAACTTTAGTTATTGTTATTTAAAGTCTTGTATTCTCTTAGTAATCTAATTAAGTAAGTTAAGATGGAGTTTGCAGGAACGCAAACTCCACAACCTTTGATGGCAAGAGTAGAGCTTGGTCTTCGCCCTTACAAAATGAAAGAGGCTCAAAAGCTAACAGCAGAGAACAAACGCATAAGACTTCAAAGGTGTAAAGAACTGTTAAAGCGGGCCGCAGGTGATCGATGGCAAACAATTGTCTTCACAGAGGAGAAACTGCACTCGATAGAACAAGCTCACAATAGCCATAATGATAGAGTTTGGTCAACATAAGCACCTGGACCTTATTGCATTGTTGAACGGCGTCAACGACCCCAATCCGTAATGGTTTGGGGTGGGATATGTGCTAGTGGGAAAACACCACTTGTTTTTGTTGATCAAGGGATAAAGATTAATCAACAAACATATCGCAAACTTATTTTGGAAGATGTTGTCTTACCTTGGTCGCAAAAGTTCTTTGGAAACTAAAGATGGACCTTCCAACAGGATTCCGCACCTGCACACAGAGCTAAACGCACTCAAGATTGGTACAAGACAAATTTTCCTGACTTCATTGGAGCTCAAGAACAGCCACCGTATTCCACAGATTTGAACCCAATGAATTATTCTGTTTGGTCCATCTTGGAGACAAAGGTATGTGCTAAACCTCATGAAACTTTGGCACCCCTAAAGAAATCCTTATGCAAGGAATGGGATAAAATATCAGTAAGTGAGTTGCGGCCCACAGCCGAAAATTTTGTGACACGTTTAAAGCTCTGTATTAAGACTAAAGGAAGCCACTTTGAAAATTTGTAAGTATATTACACAAAATAATGTATTCATATTTATTTTGAAGTTTGGTCGTAATATTTTCATTAGCATTAAAGTTATAATTCACCACGTGTGTCCAAGTTATTTCTTGTCACCCTGTATACAAGTATTTTAATTTATGTAGATGCTTCTTAACTAATTTATTTTCTTTTAAAGAATATAAATATATATATATATTTTTATATAGTTTCAAAATTATGTTGACAGAAGCTTCAAGTATATGGAGATTGTAAGGAAATTGCTTCATTTAAATTCTGAGTTAAAATGAGAAAACAAACTAAAATTTAACCAGGATGAATAATTCCCTTTTGAATAGATTAACAACTTTCATACAATTTTATTCTAGATGGCATCGATTTGATTTTTTTTTTCTTTCATGAAGTAAGAGTAATTAAAGTTGATAAAAATGACCGAAAAAGTGCTCTCTTGCAGAAAAAAAATTTCATTTTGAAAAAGTCTTTGTTTTTTGGTAATATGATTCTTATATTAAAAGTACTTATAACTTTTTCTTAAGAGTAAGTTAAAAATGAAAACCAAGAACAAAAATATATTTATGATGTATTTTAAAGAAAAGTTTTAGTTCCATTCCAATTAAAAATGTGAAGCACTTGAATGGAATTTACATGTCATACTTTTTTTAAAAATCTGAAATAAATCTCAATTATAAGTATTCGAAAAGCATATATGAAGACATTTTGTATCAAAAAAGGTAATTTGAAACCACAGCTTTAAAATGTCACATACTATTCTTAGTCTGAAAAAAAAAGATTTAGTACTGTGTCCTGTCTGATTTGTTTATTTTTTTTTTTCAAACTCACTTATAATTATTTTTAGTTTATGAAACATTACTTATTTTGTCAAACCTTTAATTAAACTTAATGAAGAATTAATGGAAAATTAATGGAGAAGGATTAACAAAATAACAGATTCCAAATTGAAATGTTATTTGAAAAGTTGTATATATATATTTATATTTTATTATTAACTTGAGAAAGTACATAACAGATTATATAGCTAACAACTTACAAAAAGAAAATATACATTATTTAATTTTTTCAAAAATTGTTAAAAATAGAAAATAAATTTTATTAATACTTAAATGAAATGAAATTTGGCAATTTTCAATTAATTAAAACATAAAATTGGAGTTTTAATTGAAATCAAGTTGAGAAATTTGGCCAATACAATATTAGTGAAAATAATTACCAAATGGATTTTTTCGATTTATATCACAGTGCTTATTTTCCAATTGTCTAATGTCGTGGAAAAAGAAAAAAAAAAAAAAACTTTAGTCAAAGAATTATTTTTTCTATGGCTAATGGATTTTCTAATTAATTTAATTAAGTCGTTAAAAAATAACCATTGCATTAAACTGGAATAATCCATTAAATTAATTGAAATATACAATTATAATATTCCTCATATCTTTTTTTTTTTTTTTTCTCCTTTTTCTGACACCGGATTTCTTTTTATTATAACAGTGTTTCTTACTTTTGATTAAACAAAAAAGATCTATGATTTATATATATATATATATAAGTTAATATTTTAATTAACTTTGAAAAGAATAAAGTTTTTTATGAATGAATTCTTGGCTTATGAAAATAAATCACAGTTGAAGCTTTTTAAAGCCCAGATGTTTTATATCATTTAAAAATAAATCCAAAGGAATGAAACGCAATATTATATTAGAACAAATAAATACTCATATATTTAGTTAATTCGTGCTTATTCATGTTTCAAAGTTTTATTTTAGTGCATAAAAAATTTATGCACAGAATATTTTTTGACAAAAATTTGATTTATGCACAGAAAAAAAAAAAAAAAAAAAAAAAATGTTAAAACAAGAAAATATACCAACAAGCAAATTTGGTTGCTTTAACAAAATTTTTGTTGTTCCAATAAGATATTTTCTTGCAACAATTTTAAATCGATATTTTTTTTGTTGTTGTTGATATAACTTCAACAAAAGTTTTGTTTATTCAACAAAAATTTAGTTGTTTTAACAAAACATTTTTTTTTTCTGCGTGGAAGTATTTTATTAAGCAAGTTATGTATTTATTAGGATACTGAAAAAAATATATTTCATAAAAATTTTAATGCTCATGTTTTGAATTATACCGAGAAAAGATATTAAACATCTTTCAAAAAGTCATGCTTAAAGCTATAAATATTTCAATAATAGATCTTGTATTTTTCAAATTCTTCTTATTAAGTGTTATTAAGCATAGCTAATAAACTCTCTCAAATTTTCAGCTTATTTTTTTGAATGGTTACTTTTGTCTTATTTAATTTTATAATTTCAGTGTTTGAATACAGTAAAAATGTTCATTTGAAAATAGAGGTGTTTTGGCAGTTATGCATTTAATAAAAAAACAAGTCCTTCCGGCTTATTCGGAAGGGTAGGTTGATTTCCTTTTTCTTATCAAGCAGCCATCATTTTGTTTCAAAATAGCGGCTACAAATTATAAACGAATTAGTAGAAATATTGATGTAGGCTATCTACATATGGAGTTTTAAGCAAATTGGTTCATAAATACCTTTTTATGTGAATTTAAACTTTTCAAGTGGCCGGCGCTTGGAAACAAGATGGTGGGCCAAGTTGACAAATATATCAAATGCATTTGTGAGATAAGGCTACTGTACAAATATAGTTGGAATTAATTCAGAATCTCAGAAGTCATCGTGTTGAAAAAGTAAGTGGCTGCCACTTGGATCAAAATGGCAGAGAAAGGTGCTCAGTGAACTAATTAATCTAAGATATTGTTGCAAATTTGAAAATAATTCAATTTTTTTTTTTTTTTTGGTAGAAATTCTTTCAAAGAGGCTTAGTAAGTTGATTAAATGTTAATTTTTTGCATTTCTAGTTTGTTTTAACGTTAAAATAGCCTAATTTCCCCTTAAAAACGCATTAAAAAGCTCCAATATGGCAGGTAATGGATTTGGCGCCAAATTTGGCGACTTTTCCACTTGGCGACTTTTTTGGCGATTTTTGACGAGAAGATCCATAGTTCATTAATAAATTTCATTGAGACATTTATATAGTCTATGTATACATCAAAATTCAAACAAATTCGGAATACGCTTTTTACAATTTGAAATTCAAATTTCCAAGATTTCCAAGGTTTTCTTGAAAACAAAATGGTGGAGCAACTTGGTTAAGAAACTCATCCAAGTTATTCATAACACAAGTTAGGACACTGTCCAAATTTGGTTCGATTTGGAGTATTATTTCGGAAGTTATCGTGATTTTAAATTTTCAAGTGGTAGCCTGATTTCAAGTGGCCCCGCTTAACTTAACATATCCGCCACTTTATTAAAAATGGTGGATACGTTCATTAATAAACTTCATTAAGACACTTATATAGTCTATGTATACATCAAAATTTAAACAAATTCAGAATACGCTTTTTACAATTTGAATTTGAAAATATCAAGTGGTCTCCACTAGAAAACAAAATGGTGGAGCAACTTGGTTAAGAAACTCATCTAAGTTATCCATAGCACAAGTTAAGACGCTGTCCAAATTTCGTTCCAATTGGAGAATTATTTCGGAAGTTATCGCGATTTAAAATTTTCAAGTGGTAGCCTCATTTCAAGTGGCCCCACTTAAGATATCCGCCACTTTATTAAAAATGGCAGATAAATTTCATTAATAAAGTTCATTGAGACCCTTATGTAGTCTAGATTTACAAAAAAAATTCAAGCAAATCTTGCTTTAAATACGCTTTTTACAATGTGGGTTAGAAATATTCAAGTGGCTGCCACTTGAAAAGAAAAAGTCGGAGCAACTTGGTTAACAAACTCATCCAAGATATTCATAATAACACAAGTTAAGACACTGTCCAAATTTGTTTCGATTTGGAATATTATTTCGGAAGTTATCGGGATTTTAAATTTTCAAGTGGTAGCCTGATTTCAAGCGGCCCTGCTGAAATTAAGATATCTGCCACTTTATTAAAAATGGCGGATACGTTCTTTAATAAACTTCATTGAGACACTTATATAGTCTACGTATACATCAAAATTCAAACGAATTCGGAATACGCTTTTTACAATTTGAATTTGAAAATTTCAAGTGGTCTCCACTTGAAAACAAAATAGTGGAGCAACTTGGTTAAGAAACTCATCCAAGATATTCATAACACAAGTTAAGACGCTGTCCAAGTTAAGACGCTGTTCGATTTGGAGTATTATTTCAAAAGTTATCATGATTTTAAATTTTCAAGTGGTAGCCTGATTTCAAGTGGCCCCACTTAACTTAAGATATCCGCCACTTTATTAAGTTTATTTAGACCCTTATGTAGTCTAGATTTACATAAAAATTCAAGCAAATCTTGCTTTAAATACGCTTTTTACAATGTGGGTTAGAAATATTCAAGTGGCTGCCACTTGAAAACAAAAAGTCGGAGCAATTTGGTTAACGAACTCATCCAAGATATTTATAAGATCAGTTCACTGTCCAAATTTGATTCGATTTGGAGTATTATTTCGGGAGTTATCGTGATGACAAAATTTTCATTATATATAGATAGATAGATAGATAGATAAACGAAGTGATAGCAATAGGTCGATTTCTAAAGAAATCAACCTAAAACTTTAGTAAGCTTTGACTTAAAAAGAGCAACTTACATATTATAATATAAAGATGTTCTAATTTTCATATTTTTAATAATCGTAAAGTGTGAAGTATTTTGTTTTTTAATATTTATAAAAAATAAAATCAACACAAGCCTTACTTGTCAAAATTCTTTCCCTTACCCAGAAAATCTTTAATTTTTAACTATTTAAAACTAATGTTAAAAAAATGATGAAATTTTCCAACTCGTGTCTTGTTTGCAATAATATTTGACAAAATAGTATATTTTGTTACTATAAATTAAAAAAAGTAAATTATTGTACAATATTTGATTTCCATGTATTAAATATACACTTTACAGTCCGCATATATTTAAACCATAATATATATATATATATATAATATGTCTTTACAACTTTAAAGGCTGGCTTAAAGTGATATACCAATAAAATTTATTATAATGAAATTTATAAAGAGCTGAAAAAAGGGGATTTTCTATAACAAGAAGTCCCCACGGTAGTTTAAATATTCTTCGAAGAATATTACTTTTGCTCTAGGATATATAACGCATAAAGATTTCTAAAATATGCAATAAAGGTTAAGATCAGAAAATATGATGAAGGGTTATAAAAGAGTTAAAATTAATCAAAAAGTAATACTTGAGATATCATGAATTCAATTTTGGTCACGATACGTCCAAGATGTAATCTTAAACTCAATTAATCTTGAACAAAATAAGTTCTTCGAGAGGTTTTAGATACATTTCTTCCTTATCGTAACAAAGTTTAACTCTTTTCAATGAGTTCGAACGAAAAGTTGAGTATGCAAATACAGTCTTGAATAATTAAAATAGATATTAAAATAATAATAAATCAAAATTGCCAACATAAAAGGTCTTTTTGGTTACAGGCTGAATTAATAATAATAATAAAAATAAAAAAAAGTTTGGTTTTCAGAAATATTTCTTTTCAAACTTATGTGTTCCATAATTAATTTAGTTTATTAACTCTAAAACAAGCAATGCAGATATGTGGATCAATATATATTCCTTAACGAAATATGAAAATAAGTTTGAAGACATAAAAATAGTGATATTTTATCCTGTCATTTTAGAAACGATATTTGATTTATTTATTTATTTTTACTGCAGCATGTTCTGTTTCAAATAAATGTCAACTTTTAATTAACTTTGTCAAAAAATATGCTTTGTGATAGAGGAAGATTTGTTTTTAATTGAAAGTTGTAGATATCAGTTGAATTCATCTTGACACCGCTGATATCATAGCGTATAGCATACTTCTGCACTTAACATCAGTTTTTACTGATATCAAAGCACGAATAATATTAAAATTCTTTAATAAATGGAGCAAATTCGTATAAAGTTTGGATGGCAAATCCGAAGTTTTAGAAGCATTTACTGCACTGTAAAAAAGGATAAAAAAAAAAAAATGCCGTAAATACGTTTTGCAGTTCTCAAACCTCATGATTGCAGCAGTTTTAGTTAATGTGTTGTAATTATTAGTGCCATCTTTTAAAAATCGAATTTCATAAATTATGATTCATGTCTTAGTTTTTATAGTTTAAGTATATGTCTCAAAAATATTGGGAATTTTCGCTAAGCAGAAAATTAAAATGTCAAAGTTAAAAGAAACGATTTTTTATTTTTATTTTATTTTATTTATTTGTTTATTAAATACAGCTTGTTATTTTAAACAGAATGAAAAAAAAAATTAAATGTCAACTTTTTAATTAATGTTGTGAAAAAATATGCTTTATAATATAAAATTATTTGTTTATTGAAAGTTAAATATATCAGTTGAACTCATCTTGACACTATTGATATCATACTGCATAGCATGCGTTAGCAGGTAACATCAATTCATACCAGGGTTGCCAAATTTGGCCTTTTTTTTATTCAATAGTCACCAATAATTTTTATTTGTAACGTTTGACTAATGACTTCGAAGCTTGATAGTGTATTATGTATATCAAATGTCACTTCTCAAAATTATTGGTGACTATTGAATAAAAAAAAGGCCAAATTTGGCAACCCTGGTTCATACTGATATCATAGCGCAAATAATATGAAAATCTTAGAATAACAGTCTCACATTCTTACCGAGCCATTACGACAATTTTCTGTTTTAGTAATATTTCCTACACAGTAAATATTTGTAGTGACTTCATTTGACTTTTCAAACATTGTAAATAGAAATTGTTTATATAAATTATATAAGAAAAATCGTTAAATAAACAAAAGAAAAAATAATAATAGGGTGCGTGAGTATTTTTGTACATGTAATTTAACCATAATTTAACCATAAAAATTGTTTAATTTAACCATATTGCTTTTCAAACAGTTTGAGCCCAAAGGTCATAATGATAAAGAATATTTGGTTATGTCCCTGTAAAAATCTATACTTGCTAGATCGACCAAAATATTCGTATACAGTTCGTTCGACAGTGATCTTTAATATGTATAAATTTTCAGTTCATTCGAAAGAGGCGTTTAAACGCTATTGCATTTTAAATAATTTCAGCTCATAGGCAATAATGATAAAGAACTTTTTTTGTGTTTCTGTAAAAATCTATAAGTGCTAGATTCACTAAAATCTATCTATATAGCTCGTGCTACGGCTACGTATAACATACGTATCAACTTTCAGGTAAATGGATCAAAGCATTTAGACATTATCCTGTGTTTAATCACATACATACATACACACATATACACACATACATACATAATATGTTATCGTAAAAATAGCTAAAATGAATCCAGGAAACCTCAAAACGTATAAGTACACCAAAAACACAAAGTCGAATTTTTTCATGATTACAAAATGTATGTTCGGAAATTTAAAAAAAAAAAATGTTTCAGCCCTCAAACCTCCAGATTATAACATTTTTTGTTAATGTGTTGTAATTATTAGTGGTATCTTTTAAAAATAAATTTCATAAATTATGATTCATGCCTTAGTTTCATTGTTTAAGTATGTGTTTAAAAAAATATTGAAGATTTTCGACAATTAGAAAATTAAAATATCAAAGTTAAAAGTTTCATTTATGAAAGAACCGTTGTTATTACACTTGACCATGTTTCTGTTTTCCGTAATTTAGAAATAGATATTTCCCAAGGCTCTGTTTCTGGGCGTCTTTTATGGAACTTAATTATGGACAATCTGCTTATATATGTCAAATTTACCATGTTGTAACATAATTGCATTTGCTGATGAACTTGTTTGCTTCAAGGAAAGTTGTATAGATGATCTAGTCATTCAGACTTAAACTATTCTTAATGAAATTATGAATCAATCAAAAGAGCAGAAGCAGGAATTCAACCACAATGAATTAGAAGTTATTATTCTTTAGAAAAAGAAAATAAAATATATTAATGGTCATTTACGCATGGACAATACACAGCTTGAAATAGTCAACGAAATTAAACATGTAGGAATCATTATTGACAACAAATTTAGCTAAAAATATAATATTGTATAGCCTTAAAAAATATGAAGACACACTATGTGCTCTGAATCTTGTCTCTTGTAACGCCTTTGGACCAAAATCATTTGTGATTAGTATGATCTAAAAACAAAGAGTTGTCCCATTTCTTTGATATGCCTCCAGATTTTGTAATACTGCTTTGGAATAAAAGATACATTCACGCATTTTTCAGAGGGTCCAAATAAGGATTTTGCTTAGGATTCTATGCGGCTATAGAATAATTAGCTTTGAAGCTTGTTTTGAAAAACGGAGGATTTTCGCCAATTTATATTCACATTCTAAATGCTGCAGACTCTAAGAATTCCATCAGTAATATTATGTCTGGTTACAACGTTCCAATTGCTGATCTTTCTCATCCTGCCTATTGCTCTGCCCAATTAAATTCATTCATTACGACTATGATATCGAAAATAACGGCGCTGTAAGTTTACAGACACGAGTATTGGCACCCAAATTACCAGATGTTTATTCTGTAAAAGTACTTGAGTTTTTCTTTACAGTATAGCTAAATCTCGAGAAAACAGTAAAGGTTTAAGAATCTTAGCATGCCATAAAATTTATAAAATAAATAAAGTAATATGTCGTCTCGTTAATGATTTTGCTCAAGAAACCCAGCATTTATATTTTGTCGTGATTCAAATACTCATACTGAATTTTTACTGCCAGAAATATATGTTTTTTCTTGAGTCTGCAACTCAATAAAAAACTATCTATTACATACCCCCCCCCCCTTTATCGAGCTTAAACTTCTAAACATGAAAAATTCACCCGCTCCCCCTTTTAGAGATATTTAATTATAATAAACTAGCAATAGTCCCTAACAACACACTTGTCCATAATACATCCAGAAGACGTCTATAAGATGTATTTTCATCCATAAGAGATCCTGAAGATGTCATTTGGAGAAGATTTGCGGTTAGGATTATACCATGTAATATGCTATTTATTTGTTGTAGCTACATCATTGACTTATATTATTTCGGAAAATGAATATTCTAAAATTGATTTTCCTTTAATATAAATAATTCAAATTATTTTTTAAATATTTGTGCTTGAATCTAAAAATTAAAATTACAAGGATTGCATTTTGATTTGTTGAGTTTCAAAGAGAAAATTTTAGGCATTCAAGATATAAATTAAATTTGAGCTAAATACTTTTCATGCACTTTATTTTACTGGACGTCAAAATAAGCAAAAATAAATTTGTTTTGCTATAACACTAAATATACATTTGAATTTTCGCAGGCTAAATGTGTCTCGGACACTTTATACTTGAACTTAATCAGATTTTGTTTTGTGTGAAGATTAAATACGAAAAAATATTGCACTTGCTTTAACAATATAAATTTTTCATTATGTAAAAATATTGCACTGTTTCGCATTATTGAGATAAAAAAAAACTGCCTCTTTATGTATCATTCAAACCAAAACTTATAATCAGGTTTCTCGCAAAGAGAAATTTGAATACAACTATTTTTGTATAGTAATTTTAGATTTTAGTAATCGTTGATATCCATTTGATATCTGTTTAAAAATATTACTTCATAAAAATTGTGGTATCCGAATTTCTCTTTGCGGGATGTCTGCTTTTAACAGTTATCTCACTCTGATTAGTTTTATTCTTTTAAAAAGCGAACAAATTTCTTGATGTTATTATTATTTTTTTTTTTTTCAATGCTGAAAATATTTCAATTCGTAATTTATTTATAAAAGATGTTTATCATTTAACTAATGCTAAATTATCTAAAAATTTATCTCAAAATAATTATAAATTAAAAGTAATTTTTAATTTTATTAGATAAACTATTGATACGTGAGTCGTTTAGCAAACAAATTAATAAAGCCACAATTTCACCTGTTACGCAGATATAGTTTCTATCAGGCTTATTGTTGAAACATCTTAATTTTGTTTTTTGCAGACTTATCCTTATGATGATTAAAATAAAATGATGACAAAAATAAAATCTAAGTACCGCAAATTGGGAAAAGTATTTATATTTTCTTCAAAAGCTTTATTTAATGTAGAGGGCAAATCTAAGGAAGTATTTTTATATAAAACTTTGTTAACTGGAATAATGCGTTTTATATATTATTTATTTATAAAATACCGGCGTCTAGCGATACTAAATTGAGGAAAAAATACTGAATAATTTATAAATATGGGGAACATTACACCAATGAGATATAAGTTGTAGTATTGTTTTTAAAAACACGCATGGTAAATATCGTTCCTAGGATTTGTAATGACATTTATGTATATAGTTAAGAAAAGAAAACAAATAATAGCATAATTATATTGCGATAAAAACTTTTATGAATCTGTACTGTTAAAAATTCCAACAGAAAACTCTGTGTAATCTATTATCTTAAGTCTTACGTAAAATTACAGAGAAAAATAAACGGAGATGTTAAAAAACTTATTTTATACATTCGTTTTAGTAACTAATATTAATTTAATTAATTATTGGTGAGAACATATTTCGGACACAGAATGCTTTTTCTAAAGTAGAAACAGTCATTTTTAATTTTAATTAAATAATTAATAAAATTAGGTAAAAATACAGAATAAAGATTGAGAATCTCGATTATTCACTTTTAACAATGAATTGCTGTAAATTTACAGAGACTCTGGATAAATATTTACATTAAATTTACAGAACATTTTAACAGTGTGTATGTTCAATTCAAATATATAATAAGGATTTTTTTCTGACGCGTCTGAGATTATTTGTATAGCTTTTCTTCTATAGCAAAGCATTTTTCAGCATTATTTAGTTTCAAAATACAAAAAATCACACAACAGACAATGAATATCTCGTTCGTAGAATAACAATGCGAGATGCAAAATATAATGGTTTTAATTTCTTTTCAATTTCAAATTCCACAAGAGAAATATCATGCATGATATATTATGATATCGAACGGTTTAAATTTAAGCTTCTTTCATATAACATTGTTATCTGGTTTTGAGAAAGCTTGAAATTCCATTATAGGGATATATAATTGTGTTTATATTTAAAAAAAATAATAAAAAGACCCACTGGTTTAATAAGGTTTAGTAAGATAAAGCTAGGAGAATTTGTGCACAATTCAACAAAATGACATAAAAAATCTAAGTATTAATTTTTTGCTAAACTATTGCTGAATAACTTTGAATTTATTTGTTTTATATGCATTTTCATTGTTATTTTGTTGTTATTCTGTAATTTAAAGCAACAGCTGTAATAAAACCGAAAGAGTTATTTTTCTCAATCTCTCCTTACAGGATAGGTGTGATTGCGCACATGGGTAGGAGAGATCCCGCTTAATTATAACTGCCGTTAAATTCTTAATAATAAAACATGTAATTAAGTAACATTGATGAAATTTTTTTTGTAAACAAATGTTTCTCTATTAGGAGTGGATATTTCCATTTAAAAATTAAAGAATCAGAAAAATAAAAAAAATTTAAAAAGAATTAAAAATTTTATTTAAAGTTTTAACAGAAAAAAAAAAAAAGATGTGATTACAAAATAATAATAAGTTACTATATAATATGTAAATTTCCTTTTCAATTTAAATGATTTCTTATTTTCTGATATAATCGTTGCATTTATTTTTGTAAATAATGCAGCTTTTGTACAACAACATGCCACAAGTTAACTCATTTGAGATGGATCGCACACTATGTGTGTAACGCATTTCCGAGCCAAAAATACGGGTAGAACACCGCGTGTCTAACGATATATGGCTGGTTCACTCACTTCTAAACCTAGAATCCGCCCACTGTTTATTATCTATTAAAGTTACTTTCTCAGAATCTTCCGCACAGAACGATTCAAAACACGAAACCAAAATTTCACTTGTTTTAAAATCTGCTCGTTTCAACTTTAGAAACCTTTACATTTTATTATTATTATTATTATTATTATTATTATTATTATTATTATTATTATTTTATTTAGACGATTACATTCCTTAGAAAGAAACTTTGCAGTCTTATCATATCTGTTTCAACAGCCTACAGCTGCATAAAATTTCATCATCATATTTGAAAATATTGCAAAACTAAACCGATATACAATAACATTAAATATTGCTACCAGATGTGTGGCTTTTGTCGGTCGTTGCCACTCCTGAACAATGTTCAATTTGGGATTCTGTGGACAGGTTCTAAAAAGATGCGCTGTCACGAATGGGTTAAGTCCATTAGTCACTTGTCGAAGTTGTCTCCTGGTGCAGTTCCAGACATTTAACAAACTCAGCCTCATTGTTTTGCATTTCCAGAAAGCTGCGTAATCTCTTCTAGTATAGAATTTAATCAAATCAATGCGCAATTTCTCCTGAGTAGCAAATGTACAAACTCTCCCACTTTAGTAGGAGAGGTTGCACAGCCTTTTATTCAACAATTATTCGCTTTTATAGAGAACTGTTGGTGTTCATACCGTTAGTTTAGGTTAGTAGCTTATGAGAAATTGTTTAATTTAAAAATATTTTGTACTATTGCCATTTTAAAGAAATTCCTCGGAGTGATATGAAAATATAAGCATTTATTTTTGAAAACAAGAGAAAAATAACCGCGTTTTATCTGAAACGATAGAAACAATCAACATGCAAATTGAAGTCGGCATTCTACTCTTGTTGTTGTACAATTACCTGGAGTAGCAGCGCTCGCACACTATTCTTTCCTTCCGATCCTCTATATGCGCAATATCTCCTACCGCGCAATCTCTCATAGGTTTACCTTATATAGAAATTTAACAAATATATATATATATATATATATATATATATATTGGCAAATTCAGAAAATCAATATTCTGCAAAATACTCTAATTACATGAGTAGCATAAAATTACCACAATACTTTCATATTAGCCCGTATACTTTCACATATATTTGCGCATATACTGGGTGATCCAAAAGTTAAAGAAAAAATAAAAACATATTCAAAAGTATTCACTGTAGCACTGTGCGGTTTTAAATGAAAGGCTCAAAAAGACATAGGATATTTTTAAGTAACAAAAAAATTCATTGCCAAATTAGTTAAATGTTTCTCCATCAGATCCCGCTTTAATTGTAAAACTGTTTTTTTACAGTGGTGAAGTGCATTTAATTATTGAACTAGGATTATAAATGTTCAATACCAACCAGGGCCGTCATTCATGAGAATGCCCATCAGACGTTGCGCATTAGGAATTCCCATAATGAATCTTAACTAACAACGTTTTATCTTTTAACAATATCATGATTTTCTTTTTTTAGAGCGATCAATATCAGTAATAAGAAATAAATTCTTATTTTAAATATTCGATAACATCTGAAATCGTATGCAACACACCAGTCAGGGTAATCAGTATTTGCTATATGGCGTCGTTTGTTCAAAATCTGAGAGGATACTGCGAATGAAGCACCATCTGTTGGTGAAAAATGTAACGAATACTTTTTCTTATATTAAAAAAAAAAAAAAAAAAAAAAAAAAAAATCCATGCATTTCAGCGAAATCCGTGTAGTGTTAGGGTCAATACTTTTTTAATAATACTTTTTTTTTTCTATGACTTTTAGATCACCCAGTACATTAATTAGATCACTTTTAGCTCTATATTAGTACAATAAATTGATAATATGAAAATGCTTACTCATTTTCAACTAAGTTTTCTAGAATTCTGTTTTATTTAATAATAAAGTAAAAATCATATAAAGAAAATTCAATGCCTATTAATTCAAACATAGGTTATACAATGTAAAATAGTGTGCTGATTCATTTTCGAAACATTACGATTTTTTTTTAATTTACTTTTGAGGTTGATTTTATTACAAGGAACAAAACGCCAATAACGTATTTGCTAATAATATAGATTTTTAGCTGATGCTTGACAATAATTAAAAGCATGAGTATAGCGTGAGCTGACCTCTTTAACAATTTTTTAACCTATAAGAATTTTAGCGAAAATGAATAAAATTATATCAACAGTAAAATATTTCTTTAGACTCACAGTGACTACTTGTGGAATTAAATTTGTTATGGCCCAGAAAATAATATCTAATTAACGATATTAATTAATGTATTGAAAAAAACTTTCTATTTTCTGTGACTACAGACTATATACAGAATAAAGAAAATACCTTAAAACTATTTAATTAGGAAAAAACTACACTATTATTCGCCTGTTTATACACAGAATTTTACACATGCATGAAAGGGCTGGAGTTCTTTTTTTAGAACTAAATACCATTTAAATTATAAAATTTTTATCACAGTTTCCAGTTTTCCTACATAATTACAATTTTGAAGATAATTAAAAAACCAGATACACTAATTCAATTAAAGAGTTTCAGAACGATGGAAAAAATTCTTAATGAGTTTTCAAATGAGATTTCCAACTGTGATATTGTTACATGCTTAAATTTTTAATGTCAAAATTTAAATGTTATCATTAAAGTATTCAGCAGAAATAATTAAATCTGATGAAAAATCAACGCAAAATTTTATCTTTTTAATGATTACAGACTACGTCTCAAGTTTTGCTGTCAAAAACTTGCAGACTACGAAAATTATCTTTGAATTTGTTGAAAGGTTAATTAATTTGGGAGAGTCGAGTAACACTGAGATAGTCCGTATGATAAAAATCAAATTTTCTTAAATTTGACTCTGAAATTAGGTTTTAATTTGGATTATTTTTAGAAAGAGTTTTCAAAAATTATTTAGCTCTCATTTTTTTCTTTATTGTAATTTAATTATGACGTCTTAGCTGTATTCCTTGTTTGCCACTGCGTTGTTAATTTGTTGTTGTATATATATTTTTTGTATAGTCGTAAAAGACATACAAAATTAAATAAGTGGTTAGGAAATTTACTCAAATTTTTATTTACGATACATCTGCGCTTCAAAACCAGATAGTTTAAATATTTTCTTACATTAGGCATAGATGCTAAACATTTTAATTTATTCCGGAGTATTTTTTGCCCCGCCTCTATTTTGCACCACTTTATTTATAGAAATTTTTTCTCCAATATATAACTTCAATAAAATAAGAAAAACTTACTTTTGAAAAATAAGTGGTATGAAATAAAGGCGGGGCTAAAAATACTCCGGAATAAATTAAAAAAATCTATGCATTATGCAGAAGAGCTAAATTAAACCTTTTCAATTTTATTTCCATTAAAAAAAATAAGTTTAATTTTTAATTTATTGGTTTTGCTTTCAAAATCATTTCTAACTATTTTGTAATATAAAAATGAATGTTTAAAAAATAATAATAAAAGACAATTTTTAAAAGACAATTAATTACTTATATTTTTATTAATATTAAACACTAAAAAAATATTTTATTCGTTTTCAAATATTCTGTTATGTAAATTATTAAATTACGCATGTGTTTAAATACTTTGGTAAAGTCATCTGCACTATTAAACTGTTAGTGTATTGTTCTTATTTTCTTGTCGTAATTTTTTCGTATATGTATAATAGAAATGCATAATTTATTCAATAGAATTTTGTTTATATTAAAATTAGACCTGTGAGTCTTTTATTTAAAAAAACTTAAATGTTCATTATTTCATTTTTTTTTAAGAGTTACCCAATTCCTCATTTTTATTTTCCTTATAAAACTATTTGTAATTATATCGTTTGTATAATAATAAAATTATGTATGCATATATGTATAAATAAATAGGTAGGGTAAGTGCTACAGTGATTGACATGCTCCAGTAATTGACACCTTCCCCGAAATAATTAATAAATAGGTAAAAAAAAATTAAAACAAATGTTTACATATTAGAATTTTAACATAGTATGTCAAACACTGGAGCATAGGGTGCCTATTGCTGGTAAAATGAAAAACTAGCAGTGTCAAACACTGGAACATAGGGGCTAGTTACTGGTAAAGTGAAAAACTGGCAGTGTCAATTACTGGAACATTGAGTGGGTGTAAAATGAAAATTCATAAAAAAAATCATAATTATCAAATGTATATATTTTAACATATATGGTTATGAAATTATTTCATATCGTATATATCAATTTAAGATTTCCAAAAATAGTTTCTGATGACTGAAACATTAAAAACCCCAGAAATTGCTCTAAAAGTGTCAATCACTGGAGCACTTACCTTATATCATGTTTTTCTTAACGTCTAACTTCTTCCATTAAAATATTTTAGTTAGAAATACAATCTGTTTCATTTGTTTTCTACTTTAGTTTTATTTTGGTAACGCATTTTCTGCAGAATTACCAAAATATATAAAAGCATTCTAAGAATTTTCATTTCTGATATAGTTAGAACCTGAAAATACTTTTTATTTAAGAACACGTAAATATTTTTTGAAGTAAAGAAATATTTTTTTTTTCCCTAAATTTGTTTGAAATAACATAAACAAATTTTAAATGATTTTGTTTCATTTACAAAATTATTTTTAGCAATTTTGTTTTTGTAATTATAAAATTACACATTCGAAAAATGTTAAGTAAGTCATAGAAGGTAAGTTTTTTTAATTTTTATTTTTTTATTTTTTATTGGATGCCTAGTTTTTTACCATTAGCTTTTATTTTCTCTTGAATTAATTCAGTATTCAGGTGTGGTTATTTATGTTTATTGTGATACCCATTATGTAAACAGTGTCTGTTTAATAGCACCTTTTCTTTAAAATAAATATTTTCAATAAACAACACGCTTTAAGTTAATTATTCTTATCAGAAAAGGTAAGTAGAAACTATCAGAGAAAAGATGCTATCTACTTTCAAAAAGGTAAAAATGTTTTTTTTTTTTTTTTTTTTTTTTTTTTTCAAATACAATTGGAGATTTTTCATGTTGAAATCAAGGAGGCCGTTTTTATGCAATTTCCTCTTATAGCATTACTAAAACGTATGGGATTTTTATAATCAGCTTATGTGTAAGTAAATTTATAACATTTTGGGTACATCGAGCTTAAACCTTACCGAAATTATGCTGCAGTAAATACTGTTATATCGCAAAAAGTAATTCAAATAGTTAAATAAAAATTTCATGAATTATTTGCAACATTAATTATTAGCAAAGTATTTCAGGATTTGAAGATATTTTATTAAATAATTATTTTTAATAAACAAGAAAGGTAAGTGAATAAATGTTACATACATATTTACTGTATGTAACATACATATTTACATACATAGTTAACATACATATTAACATACATATTTTGGCACATTACCATGCACAAAAATTTCTCACTTATCGCAATGTTTACTGTATGTAACATAGAATGTTACATACATATTTAATGCTTGTTCCTGTAGTACAAAAAATTGGGACTTCAATATTTAAACCTGAAGTAGCATTCTGTCATTATTTCGTTTTGTTAATTATTTCAGGTATTGCAGCTATAACATTTTATAATTATATCTCTTTTAATTTTAATAAGAATTTTTTCTTTATAGTAAATGTTCTAAATTACTATTTCATTATTTGTATACGTGTAACGCAATATACGGCATAATTATTTACTATGTAATAATAAAACGTGATTTTCGATTTATTAGCATGGATCAATCACAACACATTAATTTCTCACTTATCGTTAAAATTACGATTATTTATGCTTGAAAATTACTAAATTAGATATTTTGACCATATTTTTGCGTAAGAAGTTTACAAATGTTTTACCTACAAATTGTAAGACTGCATGATAATACATGATATGAATTATTAAGATGTGAAAGTATTTTAATTCTAGATATAAAAATTTCAAATAAAACTAAAACGCAATTAAAATGAAATAGCAATTTCTTCTTTATATCTTTCAATAGGTTATTATCTTTCTCTAAAAAAACTAACACAAAAAAAAAAAATAGTTGCACCCATATAAAAGATAATTGTCCATTTTAACTTCATTAGTTGCAAAGTCTTTCATGATTCATATTTAAGGATTAAAGGTAAGTTTTACCTGAATTATAGAGCTAAGTGAATAAATGCTATTCTTATATTGCTTGTCTATAATTACTGCTGTAACGTTAAACGAAACTGTTTTTTCAGTATTTAAAATTAAGATATCATTCACGCAAATAAAAAATTATATCAAATAATGTTTGAAGTCAATTATTGTTTTGTATTTTTTATTGCATTGAAATAATAATTTTCTAAAAATAATATTCTTTCAATTTTGATGACAATTATTCTTCTGTTACTCACAAAAGCTGTTGGAAAAAAAAAAAAAAAAAACATGCACAAAAATTTGAAAAAATAATCAATTAATTTAACAATAGTCAGTCATTTAGATGATGCAAAAGTAATTTAGAAATTATCGTAAGCAGTTTTTAAACTTTTGTAACATGTTTTTTAAGATAATTCTGTTATTTGAACTAATTTTGTCTTACTTGCTTCATATTCTAAATTAATTCCAATTGTATTTCTATTTTAAGATAAGTATAATATATAGTGCTTTATTGCCACGTATCTCCATTTTATCTATTAGTCAAATTTTAATAATACAACAGTAAAACTTTATTATGACTTTTACAGTATTATATTTAAATGTTAAGCAGAAAAAAAAACTTGTAATTCAGAGATTACTTTGCTTGCAGCTAGTTATTTAATTTTCTGAAACATTCTCATACGGTATTTACCAATAAATTATTAAATGAGAATACTAGCAGCTCAAATATAAATGTTAGTACTGTGTGAGAATTTGTTTGAGATTTCGCTTTTTAGCTGTTTTAGTCAAGGTAAATGGCAAAACAAGCTGTCGAAATTATTAAGTTTTGGAAGCAACTATTTATTTCAAATTATTAAGTAATTGGATTATAAAATTCGAAATTTGAAGTTTTTAGTACCAATTCTCACACTGAGAAAAAATTCTGAAACTGTCATCTAGAATCTAAATTGTGGCTCTAGAAAAAATAGTTCCATGTCATCCTTATAAATTTTAGTCCCCTTCTAAAGCGAGTTCTAGAAATTCCAATCAGAATTCTAGAGCGTTTGCCTATATTATCGAGGGCAAAATTTTTTAAAAAATCTCTGCAAATAAATGCGAATACAAGAGCCGAGTTTCAGCAACTATAATCTTGGTTTATGACACAATTCTGGAAAATAAAGCGAGAATTTCTCGCAATAGAGAAGATTCAGAATACTCAGAATATCTAGAATATTGTTTCACCATCTAGAAATGTGTAGACTAGAAATGTGTTGACGTGCCTTATGCGCATAGCTCGAAAATCTATATTTCTAGTTTAGGGATTTAGAAAATGACCACTTTCTCATTCTAGATGAAGAAGGTTTTTTTTTTTTTTTTTTTTTTTTCTCAGTGCAATTTTTTTTTTTCTAAATTAAAATATAAAATATTTTTATATAAATTTTTATAAATACTAATCTTTTTCACTTATAAAAAATTTTTCATGGAACCAAGTTGAATTATTCACAATTCTTCCCTCTTTTTGATATGTTTGCATATTTATTTAAAATACGATATTAATAAATACATAAAGGTATGAATGTATTCATCCATACTAATCTAAAAGCAAGTACGCATAAAAATGCAGTGTACATGTATGAATGAAAAGCTTACTTTCAGTCAATATTTGAACAAATGATGGACACAGGAATAGAAAAAAGTTTAAATGAAAAATTTCCCACTTTTCTATTGAAACTAGTTATTTATAAAATATTCGGAATAAGTAAATCGTTTCATAAAAGAGAATTTTTTGAAACGCTAATTTAGATCATTTTTTTTTTAAGATTAAACATTGATTTTGTCTAGTGAATTAATATACTTTTGCTTCCTTATATGAAAATATATGACCGTAAGCAATTTTAAAACTTAACTCAAAAGATAAAAGGACGATGATTTTATTTAACATATCAATATATGTTTTCATCTTTTCAACCTAGTAATGTTAATATACATAAAATAAGTGTAAGTATTAAGGACATTTTAATATCTATATATAAGTATAATTTATATGCAAATAAGTCGATGAATAATTCAGATTCATACATTTAAAAGAATTTAAATAAATGTGTGTATATACATATATATAAAGCTAAAAAATCCTTTCATTGGACAGAATAAAAATGGTTATACATAATATAGTTTTTACATAATGTGTATACAAAAAAAAAAAAAAAAAAAAAAAAAAAAAAAAAAGATTTAAAACACAAAATTTAATATGCTTGATAAATATACGCACACGTTACAGTTTAATGTTTTGCACGCCTACCTACGGAAAAATAATTACTTTTTAATTTTAAAATTTGCGCTCTTTTTGAATAGTGCACAGCGTAACAAGCACATAAACTACATAATCATGATCTTGGGTTACACATAGTGATTGTATTTAAAGTTCAACTTTCGAAAATCTGTAATATTCACTGGTCAGAATGACCTGAAGTTAAATCTGAAGTTTAACACGAAGAAAAGAGGAAACGTGTGGCAAGAGAAAGAATACAATAGTTGAAATTTTTAGAAATGGTTAACGTTTTATACGTTATATGACGTACATGGGTTCGGATACCAGTGACACTCGCAGCTGAATGCGACGTTTATTACGTAGGTAACAGGTTAAATCCACTGAGTTGTTCAATGTGCATGACTGTAACAGTCTTTAACTGAAAATTCAGTCGATAAAATAAGAATTTCTGAGTCATTCGGTAACTGTGCCACTCTTAGTTGAAAGCTCATCTCACTTGAAAGCTACAGACTCCACCATGAAAATGTGGTGTCACATCGATTAGGATCTATTGTGCCTATTATTATTAGGATCTATTTTGGGTCTATTGCATCTTTTTATTTTTTATTTTATTTGTTTTTTATTACGAATCCTTTGAAATACGTATTTGTTAGGTTTAATAAGGATATTGCCTTCTATTTCCTCTGCTTTGGTTTTTAATCTGTTTGAAGTACCGTTAATACACGATATATGGGTTGTAAATTTATGTTTCAGTTTTTAGGCGTTGCTATGTAAATAAATTTTCTAATTAGAATTTGATTCAATCTATTTATTAAATCTATATTGTAACCTGCTCTTTTAAAAATTTCAATAATTTTATTTATTTTTAATTTAAGCAGTTTTTCATTCGAACAAATATTCAAAGCGCGATTTATATATGTTCAATGGTAGAGTTTTTTGTATAGCTGATGTGATTAATAAATAAGCTGTATCAAAATCGATCTAAATAACTTTGTCGCATAAACAGCGGCCAAAATCTAAAACCTAAATTTACAAACTTCGTACCGTATAATAAAGGTACTTTAAATAAAATAAATCTAAAGCAGCAAAAATAGGAATAAATATGCCAAATAAATCTAATAAAAACATATTGCGGATTATTCGTAATGAAAAAGATGCAATAGACTCACCAGAATTCGCTAGCATTTATCAAATAGACTACATTAATGAAAAAAATAATACATGTGTGTATATTGGTATGACAAGAAGAAAAATTAAACAATTGAAATAATGAGCAGAAAGAAGGTATTAAACTTATTAAAATAAATACAGCATTAGTCAAATGAATTACTAAAGAAATCTTAAAAATTAAATTTGAAAACGCGAGAAAAATTGCTAACTGCGAAAATCATAATTAAGACCTGAAACTTTAAGTCGTGGAAATTTTAACCAATAGGTGGACTTGTAATGACGTGGAACCATCTTTTATAGACTACAGATGGTTCTATATGATAAATACAAACAGTGAAGGAAGAAATCTGAAGAACGGTAGTAGATTTGAAGATTCTCCGGGCCAGTGCTCAAACGTAAAGAAATCTTAAAGGTCTTTAAACACAGTTAGTTAATGCATAATTTTGCTTAGATAATAATGCAGTTTCGCAATATTTTATACACCAGTCTCCCAAGGATTTCTAATGATCAAGCAAACCCCTGTGCACTGCACATTTGTATACCACTGCGTGTCACTTCCAACACTGCCCTGGACAAATCTTCTACTGATGTCGAAACAACTACTTTTTTCCTCTTACACATTCAATTTCAACGAACTTTTGTCTTCCAATTTTTTAACTATCTTCTGAAAACCCTTTGCAAACACAGCCTTTCTTTAAATTCTTCAATGTCCGTAAAAGTTTACGAGCTATGACCGCACTGCCATCGATTTTTAAGTTTTCCTGAAGCAAGTTAATTCCGAAATCCTATGAACATTGAGGTCTGAAAACTTTGGCTGCTTATGCCTCTTCTCGCTACACATATAAAGTGCTCATCATCATGGCGTGAAAAATTGGATTCATCGCTAAAGTGACATTTCTCCATTGTGAAATTGTTCAGCTTGATCATGAGTAGCACAATTCTAAACGACACTGAACATAGAACGAAACAGAAGTACCATCGTTGATGATCCACAGTTGCCAACTTCTACGCTTTTTTACTACCAGAAAATATTAATTGTTATATATATATATATATATATATATATAGATAGATATATTTGTATCAGTTTTCACTGATTAAATAAAATTAAAATTTCCATTAAATTTTTCTGTAGCCAAAAGGCATAAAAGTTTGCATCCAGGATGATCTTTGATTTATCAACTCAATCACTGCTAATCTTGTTTGAATGGTAACACCTTGTTAATACTATAGATCTATGAGTTGGAAAAGAGCGTCTAATTCTTGATAGAGTCGTTAGAGCGTACGTACTTACTACCATGATTGCCTTTCGTACATTCGTGGATGCTATTTCCAAAACCAGCCAAACACCATACAATCGGCAGCAAAATTATTGAAGCACATATTCACACTTTTAATATATATATATTCTTTAAGTTTTATCGCTAATTTTTATCATTAACTTACTTCATTATAAACAGTATAAGACTAAGATCATGACTCGACAAATATTAACTTAACAAAACAGTATTAGGTGTTCATTTTTTTAGTAGGAATTATTGCTAGTGCTTCAATAATTTTGCTGCCGACTGTATATCTTTGACAAACATGCCGTCTGATCTGTTTGTTCGACCAATCGGTATGTCTGATGTCTATGACGAAACCACTGTGTACATTAAAAAACTGATCGTAGCGACTTCGGATACGTGTAAGATAACTTAGATGTCAATGTGTCGTGTCGAATTTATCAAATCATTACTAAACGTCTATCACGGTACGCATAATTCCTTTTGCCTTATGCTCATGCGCGAGTTTAAAACCTAAAGTGTGAAAAAAAAAAGCTTGATTGATGATTTGCATAGTTTGTCAGTCAAAGTTTGCATGGCAAGTTTCACAGTTCTACCAAAGATTTTTCTGAAGCATATAATTTTTTACAGAAGTTTGCATATAAATATACATACATATGTATAAAGGTAGACGTTCAGATCATTGAACAAAATTATAAAAAAGCTCAAGTGTAACACTTTATTAGGCATGGCTGCTCAGAAACAACGTGTGTTTTCGTTATTTCTTACAGGATAGCTACGGCTCAAAATGATTACTATTTGGCTCTATCGTTGTCGTTCAATATTAAGCAGTTAGCAGACGTTGTCTTATTTTGATCGTTGTCGCTAGGTGGTAATCAACATATGTGCAGACGTTTTAGACAACTTTTCAGTACTTCCCAATTAAAAGGTTAAACAAGGAAGATTTTAAAAGCATACTTGTGTATAGTAAGGTCACGTCTCTTTTAACTCCATTATTATTTTACTAGACGAATTAGATCTATAGATAAATCTACAGAAATTTTTCTCTCTAAAAATATAGTAATTCAGCAGCTGACTTGAATTGTAGTTTTAGTTTCAAGTTTATGCGAAATTTAGACTAATGACAGATAATGTAAACTATTTAATATTTTAATGCTTACGAAATGCTCGTGCTTCAAAGTAATGGATAAATTAATAAATCACTATATAAAACGAAAAAAAAAAAACTTTTATTATAAAGTTAGCTTGCAGTTCATGATAAATATTCTTATTAATATAATTTGTATTTTTAAAAAGTATAGACAATAACATTTTTTAATATGAATTTTTTATATTCTTAACACTAACATATTAAATATGACATGTGTACATATTTAACCGATATTTATGAAAATATTCAACATTGAAATAAAAAGTTTATTCTGCTTGCAGAAAATTACTCATGCATTTCTTTTGAGCCGTTTACATACCTACATAGTACCAAGCAAAAAAAAAAAAAAAAAAAAAAAAAAAATCCATTTCACCATTTATTTCAAAATTTTAGTGCTTTTTTAATAATACATACTTTACATTACCAAGTAAGTAACCTACAGAATCGTAAAATGGAAATTATAATATTTTCGTCTACCAATTTCATTAGTTTGAGTTGCTAACGATTCTAGTTAAAAATTAAGCAATGCTAAATTATTCGCTTTATGCGAAAAGTTTTAAAATTAATTTTTAAGGAATTTTATTAAATTTTGCTGTAAAATTTTTCTCTTTAAGACTTGTCTCTAATATCTTAGTAATTATTTTACTCTGGTACTACTTATTTTACTCAGCAATGTATAATTAAATTAAAACTTGTCAGGAGATTTGGTAAAAATTTAAATAATTTACTGCGATTAAAATTAGTATTCAAAATGGATAATAAAAAACTAATAAATACAGAAATAATAACCCCCCCCCCGCCAAAAAAAAAAAAAAAAAAAAAAAAAAAAAAAAAAAAAAAGCGTGGAAATATTATAATAGTTCAGTATTAAAACATTTATTACTGCGTACCATTTTACATTTAAGAAAGAAATACAATATTTGTTAATATTTTATCTGGCAAATAAATTTGTTTAACTTTTTGAGAGGGGCTCTTACAAAATCCTATGGCGAAGCGTGACAGATGGTGTTACAGCCCCTTTCAAAAGGTTAAAAACATTATAAAAAAAATTTAAATATATTTTTCTTAAAATTTATTAGCATTGCGCTCTTTTTTTTCTTTAAAAATGTTACATAGTAATGAAGTAGCTATTACAAATTTAAATAAGGTTTTCTACTAGAAATATAAATAGGATTATTGTTTATAATTTTATTTTCTTGGTAGAAGAGCTAATACTTTTGTGCAATAAAAAAAAAAAAAAAAAAAAAAAAAAAAAAGATAATTTTCATAAATGAATTATTGTACACATATTTCATACTATTTAAAGAAAATATAATTTACATTTTTAATAATTATCGATTAAATATAACATTCCTAAATTCAATAATAACAACCTTACCTATAAGTGTACAGATATTACCTGGATAATTTGCAATTTTTTACTTAATTATTTATTTTTTAAACTTTTTTATCGATACTTAATTTGTAACAAAGTAAACAGAAATTTGTATGTAAATGATATATATCATTATAATATAAATTATATAAATTACTGAATATAAATGATACATATCATTCTAGAACACTTATAATTTGTTGTTAAAAGGGTCATTCTTTTCATTTAAAAATACACTTTTTTTTTTTTTTTTTTTTTTTTTTACATTTTAGAAAAGAAAATTAATGCAATACCTACATTTCAGACCTCAGCAATAAAAAAGTATAAGTTTTAACTAAAAATATTTATTTAATTAAATCATGGACTAAAGTCGATGCGTGATTCTAATGTCTTCTATACATATTTTCAGTTTTATTATAAATTATGTGTGCATGTATAATCTCAAAGGAGCCAAGCGTCAGTAAACAATATTCTGATTATTTAAATCGTATCATCTTCGCATAAACTAAGTCATATTATTAGTTAAAAACTTTTGCTATCCTGCAATAATTTTTTTTTTACTTTTAATTTAGACATTGATTAACACTTTAACGTTCACTACATATTTTCTTTTGAAAATTGCTTAACTGATTTCAAAAATTTTTATTATGTACATAACCGATCACAAATATGTAATATATAATAATAATAATAATAATAATAATAATAATAATAACATCTTTAAATAAATTTTTGGTTTGAAAGAACTGAATTCACATAATGAATTTAATAAATAAATAACTTGGTAAATAAACGCTATAAAACTCAAAAACTCGCAACAGTCGTTTCAGGTCAGAAGTGAGCACGTCCCTTCATCAGAGGAAAAAACTAGACAGGAGTGCATCTTCAAAGCAGGAATCTGCACCCATGCCCACTAAGATGTTTAAAGTGACTTCTGCATTTGACTCTATCTGATTCATTTATTAAATTTCGAAGTAGTGCTGCTATCTACCAAACTGATAAGAACAAAGGTTTCAAAATCCATTAAAACAAGGTAAAAATATTGCATAAAAATATTAAATGTTTGGTTTCGGTGGGGAACCAATGAACATTAAAAGGTTAAAATATCGAACACTAAATATTTTATACGAGGCCTAACATTTGAATTATCGCAAAATTAAGCTGTTCAAATAAACACTGTTCCGAATGCAAATACTCCCCCCCCCAAAAAAAAAAAAAAAAATATATATATATATATATATATATATATATATTATTAAACATTTCTTCCCATCTCTTAAAAATGAAAAAGGTATGCGGGATAGAAATTTTCTAGGAAGAAGAAGAAGAAGGGGGAAAAAAAATACCTTCTAAAAGTTTCTGTAAAACATTCTAGTTGATTCAATGTTAAAAAAAAAACAAAAAAAAAAAAAATTGACTCGATGCAGTTATTAAAATGGAAATATTTAATTGTGTCAAATGCTTCATACGAGTAACTAAATCTATGTTTTAAATGTGGATATAAGTGTAAAAATTTTAAATACATATTATAATCATTAGAATTAAAAATTGATAAGCATAAGAGAAATACAACTAATAATTATAAATTTTCTGCAAAACGTTTCATATTACTGACAAAAACATGATCATAGTGCATTGTATATGATATTTCCATAAATATTTAACCACTTGTAAGTTTGATAATATTAAATGAAACATATTTAAAAAAATTTGAGCCCTTCTGTTGATCATACTCAAAATCGAAAGCCTTAGAACGATTTTAACACTTAATTTATTTAACTAATTTCTTTAACTAATAAGTATTAATTAAAATCAAGAATAAAATATCAAAAGCAATAAAAATATTCCTCCTGAACACTCGAATTCCGTATCGAAAAACTTTTTTTTCCCCTTACCTTACATAAAGAAAAAGTAATAATAATCTTAATTATTTGTAAAACACATGAGACACTTAGTAAAATGTCATTATATAAATTTTATTTGTAATTTTCGACATTCACCTGAACATGAACCGGCTAATTCTTTTGGCACTTTCTTGCTAAGTGGAAGTTCGATTTTTTCCCATAATCTTTTTTCGTTTTGTGACATGGGATTTCTACCACATGCTGTTACAAACAGGAATGTGTTTTTGATATTTCTTTTTCTCTTTGAAAGAGAAACAAGTTTTGTAATTCAATTCTACAAGGTACTTATTATCATGTATTTGGAAACTATATCCAATTTCATGATAGAAAAATACAATTAATTTTAGTTAGAAGTGTTAGAATTTTCAAGATAAGTAGTAATGGTAGGCGTGATAAATATGTTAATATTGTTAACTACTTAAAATATGAAGACGTATGTAAGCGACAGTTTAAAATAGTTTTGTTAAACAAAAGTTTAACAAAAGTGGAAAAATAAATTCTAAAAATACCCTATTATTTTTATTTTTATTTATTTTTTCATACGTTTGAAAGCAACCAATTTTAACTGCATTTCATTTTGCTGGGAATAATTTGATTATGCTTCATCAATTAATTCCGTAATTGAGTGTAAGAATTAATGTATGTTTGAGAGTTTGAATTTTTTTGTTGAGAAGAATTGTAGGAAACAACGTGCACACGATCACTAGAAAGAGAAAAATAAAATTTGGCAGAAGGATTTTGTTCCAATAATGGTGTTTGGTGTGTTTGGGAATAAGACTGATTTACTATTGTAGGGTCCTAGGCATGAGGGGGAGTGCCTTCCGCGGAGGTCTCTCTAATGGGTCATAGTCCATATTTATGCAAGTTTCGGAGAAAAACACAGAAAACTCCGAACGGCTAGGTTGACTTTATGTTATTTTTTACATTTTATAACATTCTAACTTTTTTATCTATTCTTGTTTTGTATTTCTACCATGGATCTTTTTCAATGACAATCTGGATGGAGGAACCCATCCAGAAGCTACATTTTATTTTTTATATTCTATATAACTGTTTGACGCAGCATGTCCCACAGTGGACCTTGCGCCATTAAAAAGCAACCAACCATCCAACAAACGGCTAGGCCGACGAGTACGACCTGGGATCGAACCCGGCACCTCTCGTCTACCAGCTTTAATCACAGAAACGCTCGGCTGCTGGTGGGTCTGTTCCAGTAATGTATTTTGGATGCTCTTATATTATGTCTATCCTAATGCATATGCATTTTAGAATAATTTCTGTTTTAAAATAAAAGTTTAATTAATAAATTTATCTATTCACAATAATTTATAATTTGTTGGTAGGAATGAAAAAAAAAATTTTAGTCTAAAGATAGTGATACAATTTCAAGTTAGCAAAATATTCATGTACAGAGGCTGTTCGCACATTTTTTAGACGATTTTATTTCGCAGTAAGAAAAAATCGTTTGCATGGAGAATTTTATTTTCACAACAGTTATATTTTTGGAAGTTTTATTTATCTTCTGATATTTAGAATTTTTGTTTAGATGCAAAAATGCGCTTTTAAAATGGCAGTGGATGGAAGGATAGGTTTCCGCTCTTTCCAAAGATAGTTTTTAGTGAAATCTTTATGAAAAGCATTTATCAGGAGAAAAATGGAAAAATGTTGCAACAACAGATGAATCTTGGGTCTATTTAAGTGGTTGTAATAAAAAAAGGTCAATTTATTATCACAAAAGTGGAGAAAAAAAATTTGCTACATGGCTCAAAGCAACAAAAGAAAGTTTTTCTAAAGGATTTATGATTGCCACTGGTTTTTCATACAAGCGCATGATAAAAGCAAAAAAATGTGACAAAAATGTCAAAATCAACTCTCAATACTCTCAAGAACATATTTTAATTCCAATTTTTAAAAATGAAAATCCAGACCTTTATCCACAATGCTATCAATCCGTTGAACTGTATCAAGACAAAACAAGCAGCCACACATCACAATCCGCAATTGCTTTTCTAGAAAAAAATGGAACAAAAAACGGGAATTAAAACCATACCCTTCACTGACATTCCTGCTAAATCTTCTGATGTATCACTGTTGGATTTTTGTGTTTTTCGACTCTTAAAATCAACATTATCCAAACACCGACCTACAACGCTTTGTGGACTCTGGAAAGCCGTAGAAAAATATACCTCTTCCGATATTATAAAAAGCATTATTATCATAGAAATTATGATGTAGAATGTTAGTTAAGAACAAGGGCTATCAAACTGATCAAATAAAACTCGAAATATGAGAGAAATTGCTTCAGTACACTCCATCAAAATCGTCTAAAAAATGTGCGAACAGCCTCTGTACAAGTACTCGACAGTCAGAGATTTACTTTGAGATCGGTTTCTAAAACAATATTTTTACGCATAAATCGTAATAAAATACAAAATACATTATTGTACTTGTCAAATATAAATATTCCTTACTCAAAAATAAATAGGTACTTGAAGAGTTTACTTCACTAAAGCTGTTTGGAAGGAATACAACATTTTTAAACCTTTGACATTCATAAAACCCTTAAGTATGATTTGACAGTAACATTTTACTAATTTTTAAGTTGAACTTAAAGCAGTCGTCTGTGAAAATGTTTTCTTCTTTTCAATTGTCGTTTCTATTTAGCCAAAATTTTGAAACAATGATTTAAAATTTATTATATTATTTTTACTGAAACTGACTATGAGAGTTTATCCGTTTACTTTGTTTTTTATGTGTATATGTTTTAAGATAAGTTTTTATTTCAACAATTTTTTTACGTGATTTATCGTATGAATAAAGATTAATTCTTTTTTTCTACAAATTTAACTGTCTAGAAGGATATCAGGAATCTTATGTGGAATTATTAAGATGTGCGTTTTCTAACTTTTACTTCTTTTTTAGGTATGAACAATTTAAAAGGTTTTTTATAATTAACTTTATTATAATATTATACATAGTTACAAAATATCACTAATTTTATAGTGCAGTTATTTCATTATTAAATTGAAAACAATGGTATAAATGATTATAACTGATTAGTATTTAAAGAAAGTGGTTCTAAGAACGCGTAATAAATGCCAATGGATACAGATTTATTACGCTGATTTAATCACTTCAGAAACCAATATTTCAATAAATGAATATTACATATTATTTTACACAACTGTTTATTTTTTATCAGCTGACAGTTTTTGTTTTCTTATTTTGTCAACATCTAAATGTACAATAAAATAATAAAAATATTAGAATTGATATCTTAGATAATAAAAGTGCATTATTTATACTTTTAATCCAAAATAATTATATTTATATGAGTTCCTGCGAAATATCAAAAATTCATTTTTTATCAGAGAAAAATTATTTAAAAATAATTGACTACCAAGAGAAAAAATCTCATTAACTTGGTTCCACAAGAAAAATATCTTAAGTGTATTACGTTGTAATTTAATTTCCAAGAACTAATTTCTTAGCGGGAAACCGATGAAATTTATAAAAGACATTTCAGTTAATCGTCGAAGGAATAAAAATATTAAGATAATATATATATATACATATATATATAATTAACGCTTTCCAATCACTTTTAATAAAATTTTTGATTCATATACATTACATGATCTAAATTAGATAAATACTATAAATATTTTGAAAAAAATATGTCTTCGAATTTTGAAATTAAAAACTTGCTTTTGGTAAGAGAAAATATACCAGAATACTGATAGGCACATTTAGAACATTATTCAGTATTGAATAATGTACTTTATTCAGTACTGAAAATTTTATATGGTGCTAGGTACACTTAATTTTTTTGCTGTGTTAAAACCGAGAATACATTTTTTTAAAGTTTTACCAATTGATTTATCTTTTGACAGGATTATTTGAAAATCTTATTAACACATTGCCGTTGGAGTATTTTTCTACTTTGAACAATAAACACCGCTTTTTTGCGTTATTGTAAAACGTTACATTATTTAACAAAAAAAGTTTACGCATTTGTCATTAGATCAATTAAATTTTATCATCAGCAATCGATGCAGCAAATGGCATTGTTACATATATATTAACACTGGTGATACATGAAGTATTTAACACGAATACACAATATCGTTTTTTTTTTAAAAGTAAAGTGCTGTTTTAGAAGAACGCCCAATGACGGAACTCGTTTTTCTTTAAAAAAAAAAGTACTTTAAAGTGAACCGCAAGCAATATATTAACATATTCAAAGCTATTCTAGACGCTTTCTACAAAGTATGAAGTTTCATAAAGGTTGGAAGAAAGCAAACGGCACATTGTTAAAAATAAAATCCTACTTTTCACCAGTAAAAGTGTTTCAGTAAGCTGCAATATTTTGCTGTAATGTTTGAACATTTTAGTGGTGTTACTTCAGTAGTAAGCACAACTAAATAGGTGAAACTTAGCACCAAAATAATGTTTGCAGTTAAAAATGCCTATTTAGTACCAATTTTTTGATGAAACGATGAACTATTATTTTTAACAGTGCATACAAAAAATTATATAGATCAAAGTATGTTTATAAAAATATTGCTAGTAAATATGTTCTTTTTTTTTTTTTTTTAATTGGTTATATAGTTGGCTAAAACGATAAAAATAAGGTTTTAACCTGCATTTAAATGTTGTACTTAGAATACACTTTAATTAAAAAAAAATAAACTAACTTCTATTGTTATGTCATTTAGTTCAAACTTATACTATGCCAATACATTTCTTTCTATATGTGCTTATTTATTCAAATTAGAACAATTATTACTCATAGAAATTGGAAACTTGCATTAATTGTGTTGTTAAAAATTTTCATAACATTTAGTGAAGATAAAGTCATACATAAAATGTATAAAACTATACTTTAATTACATTTATAACAATAATATATATAATTTCTTTATCATATCGTTTCAAAAACTTTCAATTTGTGATGGATTAACGTTTAAAGTTGTTTAAAAGAATGAGGGAAATTTTTGAAGTGAAATAGTTTGGATTCATAAATTGGGGCAATTGTCAATTTAACAATGCCTTTATAGCGTGCACAAAATTTGCAAAGGCATGCTAGCTTATATATCCAAATACTTATTTTTTTTTTAAAGGCCTAAGTACCTTATTTATTTTCTGTAAATACATAAGGTACTCTAAATAAATTAGGTATTTTCTGTATTAAATTAAACGAAAAAAATAATGCTCATAGTTTTGTTTTTCACTTTAACATTTAACCCTTTATCTACCGAAAAAGCGTATAAAATCAATGTCATGGAAGAAATGTCAAATGTACTTATAAGAATAGAACGTATATACTTCATTTTAACCTCATTAGAAGGCTCTAGATGCTACCTGTAGCCGTTTGTGTTCCAGAGAAGATTTTATAGAGTGCTAGTGTTATTTATTTATTTATTTATTTATTTATTACTATGGTCATGTGTGTTAAATTATAACACACATGACGATAGAAAAAAAAAAGCCAAATAAAAACAACAATAGCACTCTATAAAATCCTCTCCAGAACACAAACGACTACAGGTAGTATCTAGAGCCTTCTAATGTGGTTAAAATGAAGTATATAAGAGAGGCGTTTATAGAGTGCTATTGTCGTTTTTATTTGGCATTTTTTACTATCGTCATGTGTGTTATAATTTATTCCTATATTACCACAAAAATCTCCCATCAATCTTAAAAAAATATAAGGAACAGAAAAAGTAAATACGATTTTACACATTTTTAAGGTCCAAATAACTTTTTCGACCTAGATGTACCAGTGATACACTAAAGAACTAACTCAGAAAATTCTTATTAATTACTATGATAAAACTATATGCATAATTTTTATTGCAGATACCTTTAAGAAATAGTCTTAAGTAACTAAAAAGAAAAAAAAAATGTTTCAAATACAATTTTTGTCTGTTTCATAATACGTTAGATAAAAGGTTAAGTATTATGAAATTTTAGGGTTAAATATTATGTACACTTTATGAAAGGATAGTTTTTTTTCTTTGTGTTTGGAAATTGGTAAGTCATTGGTCCTACTAAACTGGAATTGCGATTACTATAAACTTTCGTTTGAAAAAAGAAATTTTTATATTTTAGGACAAAAATAATCGTATAACTTCTAAAAAAGATAACATACTGATTTTATTTTTCAAAAACTGATATGGGTACACAATGACTTTCTTGTAAGTCGATTAATTGATATATATTATAATCCGTTTTCTGTTACCATGTTCTGGATACATGTTCTGAAAATTCATTGTAGCAAACATCAAAATACACAGAAAACACACTTTCGTTACACGCCTTAAAACGGAAGTTAACAACAATATATTTTTAGCCAAATTATCAAAATGTAAATATTTTTTAGCCGAAATAAAAATAATAAAATAAGTTCTTAACATTAATTCCATTCAGTAAAACTAATCTTTAAATAATGCTCAAAAAGATATAAAGAAAGAAAAGAAAACCTTGCCGCATGTTTACAATTTTAATGTAGGCGCAAATTTATCGTACTATATAAAAATATCTAAATCCTGACCAAAGGTTCATGATACATTTATTCGAAATATGTCTGAAAATGCTTCAAAATACACAGAAATTTTGTGTATAGCATTAAATACCATAAGTATTTATTTTAAATTTGTTCTGATGATATTTTCTGTCTCCGAAAATTTAAAAAGAATTTTTCTAGGAAAAAAAAATCAACTTGTTGGTAGTATTACACATTTCTTTAACTTACTGATAAAAAACTGATAACTTCCTTACTGATAAAAAAAAAAAAGTCTCCAATGGTACAAGCTCGCTCTTATTTCCTTAAAGCAACACAATCTTTAAATATTTCAGAGCAACAGTAGGAAATTTACTCTTCGTTTATAAATAAATGCAATGTCATATGACTACATCCAAAGTACCCTTTACTCCTTTGCATCTTGATAAAGTACTGCTTCAAAAAATCAAAGTTTCTTAGCGAAAAAATAAATGGTAATACTAGAAGCGCTCGAAATTTTATTCGTCTTCGCAAATCTTTTATTCACTTCACGTGAAGAGGAGAACTGGCTTTACATTTAATTCCTTTAAGGTTTTGACGTCATCGTGCATAAAAAATGAGTTAAAGAATGTTTAATAAAGAAAAAAAAAACCAACACTAAACAAGTCTTAATTAGACTTAGCTATTTTTGATTCTCAAGAAAAATAAAGAATTTGTGATGGAAACTGTTTTAGTTTAGATAATTATGATTTTTTTTTCATTTGTTGCTAACAATAGAGAAGAGATTATGCAGTCTGACACATTTAAAGTTTTTCTTAAAAAAAAAAAAAAATTCTTTTCTGAGAAATTGTTTAATATTGAAGTATAATGTAAAACTTGTCAAATGTAAATTTCTTTAAAAAAATTGTTTTAAAAAGAAATAAGACATAAGAAAGTTTAATATGTTACAGGAATGTTTTTAACGGACAAAAGAGGAAGATATGTAATTTGATTAAATATCATTATTTGAAATATATTATATATTTTATGAATGAAGTCTCTTTTTTTGTATTAATTGCTTATTTATCATTTTTTATCGATATGAAAGAGGACTTTATTCTCACCCTCATACACTTTTTGAGAACAAATCTCTGCTAATAGTTATTTTAGCCCTATAGACCTACACAATTTTGAAAAAATATTGTAAAAAGTACAAATATAAAATAACGATATTACAACTACAGAAGAATTGGAGGAAGTTTATATTAAAATATCATCAAAGTTGCCAAATTTAAATTTTTTGGCTACCGAAAAACTTTTAAATTTCTTTTTTTTTTTTTTTTTTTTTTTTTTTTTAATAATATATTTTTTGTAAGAGTTTTCACTGATTGTATAAAATAAAAATTTCTATTAAAATTTTTCGTTAGCCAAAAGCATAAACGTGTGCAACTATGTATCATACATATAGTAACAAAAAATAAAATAAAATAATATGCATATAAATAAATATACACTAAGCGACAAAAAAAAAGCCGCACTTGGATGTTTTCCTTTTTGCCTTCTACAACCGCCAATTTTATCGTTTAAAAAGCAAATTTTCGAACAGATTTTACTATGTTGTCCTCCACATACACTTTATCTTTGAGTCTAGTGTTAAAAACAAAATGCAATTGTCAGGAAAGTTGTAATTTTAGAATTTATTTCAAAAATGGTAAGAATAAGGCAGTTAACGATGCCAAAAAAAGTATTAATTTTTAAATGAAAATCAAAAAATATTTTAAAACGTGAGATGGCAAAATAATTAAATGCTAACGAAATATTAGTAAAATGAATTTTAGCAAAATATAAATTTTTTTGGCCGTTTAAACTAGGAATTTGACTTTAGGCGGTCACGTTGCTCATCCAAGCAAGATAACCGCAAGTTAAAATGCGAATGTTTAAAAAATCGATTTGTATCATGTTCAGAACTTAAAAAAGATTTTAAAAAAGTGTATAGTAAATTACTTTCTTCAAAAACAATGCGGGAACAATTAAACAAAGCGGGTTAAAGAACGCAAGATCTGCGAAAAAAGCCATTATTAAGGAAAAGAATTAGAAAAAATAATACTTTAGTTGACCAAAATTTAAAAACGTTATCAGTTAATTATTAGGCTGAACTGGTTTTCTCTGATGAATCAAGTTTTCTTTATTTCGTGCATTTGAAAAAAGCTAGAATGAAGACGAAAATGTGACCGACTTAATGAAAATCGCACTTTTAAAACAGTGACACATTCTCCGTACATTATGGTACGGAGGTGCATAACTTTTCAAACACTCGGGGAAATTTTTATGCTCAAGGGATCAATTAACTCGAAATAAAACACAATCTGCATAAAAGTGGTGCCTGACCGACTATTTTGGAGGTATCTTAGACATTTCCGTAAACAGCATTTGAAGATAATAAGGCACCTTACTACACGGAGTCTGTGGTAAGTTTATTCACTTCAAATTGTCAAAATTTCTTATACATTCCCTTGAGAACCTATAATTCTGTAAGTAATCATACTTTTTTCCACTTTAAGTTAAATACCACAAAGGATATAGTAGAATTTCTTCTTTACCAGACATGGAAATGGTCAAAATCGCGATCGCTCGAAAATGTTTCGTCTATAAAAAGGCGGAGGAGAGGGGAGAGGATTCGAAATTTGCAGCCTATAACTCTGCCAGAACTAGAAAAAATTATTTGTGATATTTGGCACATTGAAATTTCTGAGATTTATATTAAAACACTGTATAAAACTATGCCATTGCGCATTAATGCAGTAATTCCATATAAAGGTGGAATTAACCCAATGCAGAATACATATTTTTAACAAAAAATTGCTTAGATCTAACAAATAAATAGTTTTATTTCATATATTAAAATATAACTTGTTTATTTCATATAATAAATCATAATAGAATGCAAAGTGTATAGTTATTGCATTATGTTCAAAAAGAAAGTTTTATGCAGATTTTTAAAAAATACTTCGTAAAGTGCAATAAAGCGAATTATTAAATCGAAAATATACATAGGTATCATTTCATACCTTTGGTATTATGCAAACAAAACAGTTTTATTTGTTTCAAACATTAATTTTAAAGTTATTACAAATAAAAAAGGTATAAGTCATTTTTCCTGCAGTGCGGCTTTTTTTTTGTCGCTTAGTGTATATATATACATATATACGACCATCTTTCATTTTTATGTCCTACATTATTAAAATGACATTCTAAAATACGATGGTTTTCTTTACTAAATGTATGTTCAAGGCTGTAAGTATATTTGATTTATAGTCTTTTGGTAATACCAAAAAGGATATAACACAATTTAGAAATTTTATCTAACTGCATCAGGAACATAAATATTGGTAATAAAATTAGCTTTTGAATCATTTATGAATGTAAATAGGTAATTTTTCGGTATAAGTTTTTTCTATGGTATTACTCTTCCTTTTCGAAAATGGAAAAACAACTCATCAAAAGTAAAAAAAAAAAGTATATATATATATATATATATATATATATATATATATATATATATATATATATATATATATATATATATATTTATTTCGATATTAAATATTCTTAAGATAATTTGATAATTTATATTTCAAATTATTTCACATCAGCATCAGCAAGAGAAACGAAAAGTTATAACAAAGAAAATACAAAGTAGTTTTTAATGGAATAGTAAAATTCCTTGCTTTACACAATATACATTTTTTTTAAAGGATTTTTTTTTTTACAATTTATAGTCTTTATATATGCAGGATGTTTCAAATGTGCAGAGCTAAAGTAAAACGCAATAGAAGATTACCTATGGGTCAGAGAGACATGCGGTTTGCAGATTAATATTCATCATGGTGCGGGATTTTGTATGACACGACAAAATATACTGTTTCAAATATCGACACTAAGGGGCGTTGCTGCAGAGAAAAAAAAATGAGAGCTAATAAGTGTGAAATAAGATATTTTATTTAAGCATGCTTTACAGTTGCAAACGCTCAATTTGTCTATTACCACTTTCCAGTATTGAATGCAGTCGCGGTATTACGCCTGATACAGAATAACACAGAATATCAGCGAAAATGCATGGCTCTCTCTTTCAATGCTGTTAAGGGCGAGGGGTTTCTTCTACAAACTCGTGATTTTAGGAAGCCCTACAACCATGTGTCTCAGTGTGTGAGATCTGGGTTTATCACAGGCTGTTAGTGGGTGCTATGCTTGTTGAGTAAGCGAACTGAGTAAGCAAAAATAAAAGTCCAGTTATGAACGTATTTTCAGGATATTTACTATTACTTCTATTTAATACTTCTATTTATTACTTCTATAATATTATATTTTTATTGACAGGATATGTACTTCAACGTATTCATGAGGGTTTCTAGTAGTCGAAATGCAGCAATTTTAAGAATGAACATTACCATGCAGCAAAAATTGTGACTCATAAGTCTACAAAACATTAAATAATCAATCAAAACATTAAATAATCAATATCGTTCTCCATATTTGAAAAGCCCCACCGTGCAAATACTTTGCGCTTTGTGGTAGCCACCGCCAGCAGTTGATGAACCAGTTGGGAGATAAGGATACCTTCGTAATGTCATTCGGAAGGCTATTCAAACTGTAATTACTCGTATGCCTAAGACATGTGGAATTGCACGAATGCTGACTATTTCATGCGATGATGACTGGGTTTCGTTATCGACATGCTCCTCGACAATTGGGGCGACTGTAGTGGAGGTAGATGGTCACTCACAGAGTGGCGTGTCATATACGGAACGTGTTGCTTCAAATTGGTGAATTATTTGTAACAATCCAGATGGTAAGACTGGTCTTCTTACATTTTTCACCCTTGTCATCAACCAAAATCCGTAGCGTTATTGTTGTAGCGCTCCAGACGAATGCATGACGATGGTGGGTAGCCGGTATGAGTAGCCTATGCGCGACTCTTTTTTTTTTTTTATCAACGCATGCCTGATTCCTGTCATATCACACATGATCATAAATTTGCATATTACGTGAATAGGTATCATGTGCTTTTTGCAATCGCAATAATAACACGAATAATTATTATTATCCAACATTAAAAACGTGCAGGCAGTGCTCAATAATGCTTTTGTCTGATCCCAATTTTGAGTTAAGTGAGCAATATAATTACGTCACCCCATAGATTTATTTGCAGCAACGCCCCTTAGTGTCGAGAGAGATTTCGAACTGATATTTTTTTTCATACCACATAAAATCTCACTCCATAATGATTATCAATCTACAAACTTCATGTCTTGCAGACTCACAGATATATTTCTATCGTGTTTCACATCTTTCCGAATTTTTTAAACAGCTTGTATGTATATATATATTTGCATATATATGAGGATATATTACTTGTCTCTAAGAAAATTAATCAGCTGGAGATAAATATTACTATCTTAATGCATTTAAATTATATAAATGAACTTTCAATAAACATTTTAGTAAGCTACGTTTTCTATTAGATTACATTTGTACTTTTTATTCATTTTTTTTCATTCTACAATAGAAATAAATTAAAATAAAAGTCATCTAACTCCAAAGCATTTCTGTTTGGATTATTATTGAGTAATATTCGTAATAGTGGTATAATAAAAATTTTCATTTTTTTTAACAATTTGTCTCTTATGTTCTGGAATTAAACGAACACATAGCTGGATTTAAAAAATATTAGATCGGTGGGAAAGTTCTGTTGTGTTTTAAATAAATCCTTTCAATCACTTTTAATAACGTTTATTTACGTTTTAATAAATAATATAATATACATTACTCGCAACCATTCGTTGCCATCTTTCAGGCAGCTTATCAATCTGTCTAGCGCTGAAATTTTCATCCTTGAACCCAAAATATTGAGCAACTGCCATGGAGACAACTTCGAAAGAAGTAATTTTTTTTGCCTATCAGATAATTCTAAAGCGATCGGAATACATGGTAATCCGATGAATACATGGTAATCCGAATCAGGTGAATATTATGGGTGACTAAGAACTTCTCATCCAAGCTCATTCAACTTTTGTGTAGTGGTTTCACATTATCTTGATGAAACAGAATACCTTTTCTTTTCGCTAATAATGGGTGCTTTTCATTAAGAGCTTTATTCAATTTGTAAAACTGGTTACAATAGCTGTTCGATTTTATTCTTTACCCCTATTTAAGTAGCTCGTAGTGCATTGAACCTCTTCTATCCCACCACAAACAGAGCATCGCTTTCCGTTGATGAAAAATCTGGTTTTGCAATAATTTTGGTGGATGTTCAATGTTTGGAATAAATCTTTTTTCTTCTCTATATTCTCATGAAGAATTCACTTTTCATCTCCCAAAAAGAACTTGTCCAGAAACGTCTCCACTTTGTGTCTGACAAGGAGAGATGAATAGATTCTCATACAATCCGAAAAATTTATTTCATTCAAATTGTGCGAAACCCAAAGGCTCCGCTTCAAAACAAAACCAAGAAGTTTGATGTATTCTTGAGCAGTCGAATGGTGAACATCGAGTTTCTTTGAAATTGCTCTTGTGGTTAGATATGTGCTACTCTTTATGGATCGCAAAATGTTATGGGACATTGACCGCAAAATGTCATTATCGACCTTAAATGGCCGCCCAAATTGATGATTTTCTTTGAGACTGAAATCATTGGAACGAAATTTGGTAAACCATCCTTGGTAGGTCCGAACATTTGCAACTTCATTTCCTAACGTGTCACAAAATTTTTTATAAGCAACCGATGAGTTGCTTTCTTTATGGAACTCATACCAAATGCAATGTCTTAAATGCACTTTATCCACTGCCACCTTATGCAATATGTACTTCATATCTAACTCATGAAGGATGTTGAAAGTAGAAACAAAACTTTGAGAAAATAAGTATTCTTTTATCCACATCAGTTACTGGGTTGGCGGAAAAGTTCTGTCACAATTTACAGCGACAGTAAATATTAAATATAAAATATAAATATAAAATAAAAGTTATGTTATATCCTACGGGAGGTGCACTAACTAATAAGAATCATATGACGCATCCTACCTGCTTCTCTTGTCCTGACAGATAAAATTATCTTCAGATAGGAAAATGTGACGAAATTTTCCCGCCAACCCAGTAACTGATGGGGATAAAATAATTCTTATTTTCTGAAAGTTTTGTTTTTGAGCCTTAACGAAAGTTTCGGTAAATGCAACTTAACTAAGTTTTTACATTTTTTTTTTTTTTTAGTTTAAAGTGTTTTGGATAAGTGAATAAATATTGTAGTAGGATTCCAGTTTTAACGAAATGAATGAAATTTCTGAGGTGCTGTTGTATTTTAATATTGAAGCATTCAGACACATATAAATTTTTTAATTGTTAATTTCTTATTTAATAGGGGAGACTGGCGCAAGTTAGCACAGATTTCGGTTTTTGATTTCTTTGTTCTTTTGTGCAGTACTCGGAGAAGGTCTAATAAATATGGCGGAGAGCTTTACGTTTAGGCTACAAAATCATGTAGGACCAATTCAATAAATCAGTGTTTAAGTAACCCCCAAAATAGATTTCCTAAAAGCTTGCCACGATGCCAACTAACATCGCACTCGGAGTTAGTTGGCATATCGCTAGTGTCAAGGTGGCATAAAGTGAATAGTGTTACTCAGAACAAATTACATCTTTTAGAAAAACAATTTATAGTTTCAAAATGTTTTATTTTAGTAATACACGAACAAAAGAAATTTTGCTTAAATGTATATTAATGAATTTGTTAAGACAAATGCATTCTACTTATTAATATAGCTATTCATTGTTATTCAAATAGAAATTGCTCAAAGTTTGAAATCGACAACGAATGTAGGAGTTAGAAGCTAGTTTATTTGAACAGGTCTGTTTAAGTTTTGCACAATTTTACTTTGGTCACACAAATTTAAATTAACCTCGTCTGGTCATCTCCAGTTTTCCCTTTTTATGACAAGTGTGAACAGGGTAATCTCATTACTACCGGTATCATTGCCGGTACTATTTTCTTGTGGAAGCTTGGTACTTCATCAAAACAAATTAATTTATGTACTATTCAGGGTAATCATAAATAAGGGTTTTGATATTCTGAGGTATTCGCTTTTGGTCTCTTTCGATAATGCTTTTTAGCAACCTTTTGAGTTTCTCCAAAGTTTGTTGGAATTGTTGAACGAGTACCTTCACCATAATCTTAGCAAGAAGGTGAAGGTGAAATATCTCCACTTTGGAGGTGTTGTTCAGCTTTTAAGCTATAATTAAAGTAGTCCTATCTATGCCATAGCTATGTCATAGCTATGCCAAGTGATTCCATGCATAACTATACCAGCTACAGGGAAATATAAAAAAAAAATGGATACAACACGCTACAAAATTCAGAAACAAAACATTATGATACATTCATGCAATTACAGTGAATGCGCCTAAATTCGATCTACAGGTTCACCAGAACAAAATAATAAGGATTTAAATATTTACTCACAAGCCAGAAACATAATGAAACAGCGATCTCTTCTTCGTGACCCTTTCAAGCAGACTGAAATTACAGTGAATGGTGCAGGTTTACTCATAATCCCCACTGGTAAGATAACAGCACTCTAGTCCCACTGTGGCAAGAAATAGAAGCTGAGTGCTAACTAGCCTCTTATGAAAACTTACCCTGGCCTGATTTACTGAAATTTCATATCACATGATAATATCTTAAAAGTATTTTATGAAGTGTTATACCAGATGCATTAAAAATATCAGGAAATCCTTTAGGATAATACTTTTCATAAATTGACTCATTATACAGGGTGGTCCGAAAAACATGATAGAAAGTATTTTAAGTTCCTGATTTCAAACGTATTGATATAAGTATAATTCTTCCCTATTGTAATAGCACATATATTGACATTTAAGGTGAATGCTTGATTACCGGAAATAATGAATAACCAATATGGAATCACTGACCTTGGAAAAACGATTATTTATCGTAAGAATATTTTTTGAGGAGCCATTGAGGTACGGAAAAACCTCATCTCAGTGTCGTCTCAAGACTGTATCTACAAAGGGTCACGGTGTGGTGTGCCATATCGTCGAAGCGGATGAGTGGTCCGATATTCATTGACGGTATGGTCACGGTAGTGAAGCATTGAGAGTTTCTGGAGCGTCACTTTGGCCCTGAAGCGGACTGTCTCAACATGATACGCCAGTATTGGTTCATGCAGGATGGGGCTCGTCCCCATAGAACTGCTGATGTCTTCCTGTGGCTTAAAACGACGTTCAGTGAGCATTTGATTGCTTTGGATGAAGAAAAATTCACGGGGCACGGGATAGAGGGGTCCCCATACAGTCCGGACCTAAATCCGTGCGACTTCTTCTTATGGATTTACACCAAGGACAGAATCTATAGGAATCCCCCTGATTCACTTGAGGACCTGAAATCGACCATCAGAATCGAGATTGATGCACTTGATTCCGACACACTCCAGCGCTTTATGACAGAGTTTCGGAACTGGCTTTATAACACTATAGTCGGGGACGATAGACATTTCGAGCACCTTGTATATTAAATGTCATTCATCTCTTTATTCAATAACATAGGTTTCATGCTCTTGCATATTTTATTTTTTTCACAGCGATCGCTTACTTTCTATCATGTTTTTCGGACCACCCTGTACATATTCTAATATGTATTTTTACTGTTATTGATTGCTATTTTATCAAACATTTGAGAATTAATTTGATAGCAATATTTATTATTAATGTTTGTTTTTTGAGTGTTAGACAAATTCGACATTAACAACTAATTAATTCATTTATAGGAAATCAGCAAATGATGTTACTCAAAAGCAATTGTAAGTGTTTAAAATTCTGTTAGGCAATGCCACTTTATAATGTTTTAAGTTACTGTTGCACAAATTTAAAAGTTATTATTTGAATTCAGATTGTTAATTTAGTTCGTGAGCCTTTTGGACAGAATGCCACAAATAAGCTTCAGAATAGAGTACCTTTTACATTAAATTCAATAACCGATTTAAAGTTATCATAAAAATGCAAAAAAAAAAAAAAAAAAAAAAAGCTTTAAAAAACTGCATTTTCCACAAAAAAGCGATGATTTTTGATTTTTGATTACCATGTTTACGATTGATATAACATACATGTATTTTAGGACCATTACATGCTTTATTTCATTTGATTTGTGCGTAGTTATTGATTTTATATATTTGCGAGATATTTTATGCAATCTGCGAGTTTATAATACTAATGTACCTAAAAAAGAATTTGGAAATATTTCGAAACAGATATTTCAACTTCAATTAATATCACTGTAATAATAGTCCAATCTGCAGTAAAACAACTTTTCAATCACACAGTTGATACAAGAAATTTTTTGTTACAGTATTTGATATATAAAAAAAAATTAATTACAATCTTTCTTATTAAAAAGTAATAATTTAATCAGTCAGTTGAAGCTCGAGTACAACAATCATCAAATTTAAAATAAAATAAAATTATTTTATTTATCATAGACTACTTTTGGCTAACACTGAGAAAAAATACATCGCTTTCCTCTAGAACGAATAAGTGGTCAGTCTCTAAATCCCTAAACTAGAAATATAGAGTTCTTATCTATGTGTATAAGGCACGCTAATAAGCTGAATAGACGAAATGATCGAGAATTTCTAGTCTACACATTTCTAGATGGTGAAACAATATTCTGAATATTCTGAATATTCAGAATCCTTTGTACTGCGAGAAATTCTCGCTTGATTTTCTAGAATTAAGTAAGGTACCAAGATTATAGTTGCTAAAACTCGCCTCTTGTGCTCACATTTATTTGCAGAGATTTTTAAATAAATTTGACTGCGATAATGTAGGCAAACGCTCGAGATTTCTAATAGGGTTTTCTAGAACTCGCTTTCAAAAGGATTGGATTGGATTAGGGAATAAGGCCGATTGACTGCTGTAGGTCCTAGGCCTGAGGAGGAATGCCCTCCGTAGGGGTCTTTCTAAAGGGGGCTAGCCCGTATTTACGTATGTTTCGGAGAAAACCACGGAAAACTCAGAAAGGCTAGGTCGACGGTGCGACCTGGGATCGAGCCCGGCAACTCACGTCTAGCGCAGAACCGCTCGGTCGCTAGTGGAACCGCTTTCAAAAGGAACTAGAATTTATAAGGATGAAATGAAACTATTTTTACTAGGGCCACAATCTAGATTCTCGATGTCAGTTACATAATTTTTTTCTCAGTGAAAAATGTTCGTAAACGAAACAGAAACCAGCTGTGAACTTCAAAGCGGAAAACTTTTAGAACTATTTCAGACAAGATATTACTTGAAAAATTATGTTGTTATATAAAATCGAGTGAGTTATTTAGGTCTAGCGTATTGAACTAGAAATCAGTTGCTTTGAAATTAGATAACCTCCAGTGTAACGCAGCGTGCTTCTTAATTAATGTACTAAATATAAGGGTTTGGGTTTGAGATGTTGTTCTATGGTCATTTTTTGCACATCAATATTCATTAGTTTGGGACCTACGGATAACAATGCATTACAGAGCACTAGACTCACCCATGCCTAAACCGAAACATGAATCTTGTATCTGGAAACTGATGGCCAGAGTGTTTATCATTGCGCGACCAGATGGACACTAAATACTATTATATCAGTGTGAAGTTTAAGTTCACTTTTAATTATTTTGCATAGATGCCAAGTTTTCCGTTTTTCAAGGGAGAATTTCTTAATACCAGAAATTTTTTACAAATATTTTTAACATATTTGGTCGTCGAAAATATACGTGACATATTCTTAAAAAAATAATAGTGGTGATATATCTGATTAAAAAATTAGAAAGGTTGTCATTTTGTAACTTAAATAATTTCAACATTGGAAAAGTGTGAAAAAATATCGCTATCAGCACAATTAAATAAACTACTTACTAATGTTAATAAAATCAATCATTATTAATTCTCTCATTGCATTAGCGATCATTTCCTTTTAAAGCAATTGATGTAAAACTATATCGTAAAGTGACATATTACGTATAATGACGGTTAATTTATTTTTTGGTACCAGTTGATTTCATTCTAATTTTTATTTTAACAGTTAAAGCTCCAATAATGCTTAAAAAATGCTTATTTTTCACAAGAACTAAAAAAAGAAACTTAAGTTTTTTGACTTATTACAGTATTAATAAGAAATATATATTTACATATATATTTATTATTTTAAAAGTAAATATGGTTCTTTACGAAATAATTTTTAAAAGTATTATTTAGATTTAGATTTATTATTATTTTATGCAGAACTGCCAACCTAATCCGGCAAATTGTTAGTACCGCCCATTTTTCTACACCACTTAATTTTTAGAGTAATTCTCTTCAAATCATTTACGATGAATTAAGAAAACAAATACTCTAAAAATTAAGTGGTGTAGAAAAATAGGCGGTACTAACAATTTGCCGGATTAGGTTGGCAGCTCTGTTTATGTTTTAAAACAAAAATCTGGATTACCTTTAAGGGTGAGTCCCAGAACGTCACCAATTGCCAATAGTTTAGCACTAGTGCGACGTAAAAAAACAATTAAACTGCAAGGTTAAAACAAAAATTGAAGTTGAATTACTAATTAGAATACGCTTTAAAACACTTCTAAATTTCGAAACTGCGAAATCTTTTGTATTTATAAGAAAAGATTTTTAGTATAAGACTTTTAAAATAAGAAAAATAATCTGGTGTGTCACTCACACGACTTTCTCTTACCCTGAAATTTGATACTATAAATACAGGTTGCAGATTAAAAGGTAGGATAACGAGTACTGTTATGTAAACCCGTGTTAAACAATTCATTTTAGGCTTCTGAAGAGTTTTATATGATAATTAGTTCTGTGTGAGGGGGGGCTGCTGCCCCCCTCAACCCCCCATTTAATTAACGCACCTACATTTATAGAGAATTTAATTCGGTTATTAAAAAATAATTCTGTTTTAAAAAAATAATTTATTAAAATTATTATTTAAAAAAATTATCTTTTATAATAATGCAGACGATTTCCATATTAGAGAAGTAGTATGACACTAAATATCCAAAAAAGTCCATTTTATTCTCAATATTAAAGAAAAAAAAAAATTACGTTTTTTTTCTAAGTTTTTTTTTTTCATTAAAAGTGAAAAAAATCGATAACTTTATTTTAAATTATCGCAGATCGATGGTTCAACCATTCGTTTTAAAGGTATTGGCGAGCTCTTTTGAAAGATACCCATCGTGAAAATTTACTTCCCTCGAGGGGGGACTTCCCCCCAGGGGGGGAGGCGAGGCCCCTACATACACAATTTTTTCCCAGTTAACTATCTGTATTACAAAAAATATATATTCATTTCATTTGGTTTAGTGCAGTATATAGACGTTAAACTCTACTTACCTGCAATTTCCCCCATAGACGTAATGTATTAGAATTCTCTTGATTGTCCCTGTACACGAACCATTTGCTTGATCTTAACGAAAAGCTTACTGTAGCATCCCTATATGATACACATTTAGAATACCAAGTTTGAACTTTCTGCCATAATTTGTTTTTGAGATATACTGATAACAGACAGACACACACACAGACACACACACACACACACACACACAGACATACACACAGACCATTTGCTAAAAACATGATTTTCGTATTCAGGGGACCTCAAAACGTGTAAATATAACAAAATCTCGCGTTCGAAAATTTGACCCAAAAACAATACTTTCTCTACCTTATGGGTAAGAGAAAGTAAAAAATCTTAGCAAAACAAGAAATTAATTTTTTTATTCATGTAAATTGATATTTTTCTTGATAAACTCACTATAAAATAAATTTATTTAATAAGAATTATTATAGAACATCCTAGAAATACCAGAATAAAAGTTAAAACTGAAATATTTATAACAGCCCTATAGAGAATATTTTCCCAATAGTTTCGTGATCATGTCAAGCACTTAAAATATACAGAGTGCATAATGTATTAAAATAAGCGAAGTACAATTAAATGAGATAGGAAATCTCTATACTTCTGAAATAAATTTGGAACTATGTTATAGTAATCAATTCATGTGCACTACAATATGTGATACAGAAATTTGTTTTATAGAATTATTTTTATATTAATTTTGATTTAAAAGCTTGCTTATCGCATTAAAAAATTCGAAAGCATTTTTGACAAAATATCTTTTCTTATATCTCCATAATTCAAGTACTCTAAAGAATGTAATAGCTTGTAAAATGTAAAGTAAAATGCCTCAAAAGTAAATCGTAATCTTTGTCAAACACATAATCCAATAAGCACACTTTACTGTCAAATTAGTAAGAGCTATCCTGTACCTGGTTTAATATTCAAAAATATTTGAAAAATTTATAATTTTATAATACTATTTCACTTTAGTTTTTAGAAAATAAAGTATACTTTGAGATACGTTTTCATTGAGAAATTTTTAAAATGTCAGATAAATTTTAACCTTTATATACATTTTTTTGTGATAATAAATGACTTAAATATTTTGGAAATTATTTGCACATTTTAACTAGTTTATCTATATAATTTGTTTTTATCTTGTGCAGATTTACGTTTAACATGCCTGTCTCCAAATTATGAGCTGGAATGAAGAAAACGTGACTGAATAGAACTTAAGTATTTGCATTTTTATACAAAGAGAGTCTCGAATTTTTCTACAAATGGCCGGAACACTTAATGTTGTGAGATTTGGATCCGTATCCAATACCAGTCATCTTGGGAACACTTCATCGCCTAACTGTCATCCTGCACAAACAACGGAAGCAGTTGTCTTATTTTCCTTAGCAGTATTAGGAATGGGAGCGAACACTTTTCTTATGCTTCTGATCTTAACTAAAAAGAGCTTAAGAAGGTATGCAGCATTTTAATGGTAATGTATGCATGCATTTTGTTTTTCAAAAGTCTTTTTTCAAAATAGCAGAATTGTTTCCCATACTTCTGTCCCTAAGGCAATTTCCCACTTTAGTTTATGTTAATTCGTATAAAGAGTAAAAATGAATAAATGGAATACATGTAATCATTTTATTTGTATATTATATATATCCTTATAAGTATGATTTTTATAAGTTTATTTAAGATTATTTTTTGTAATGATAACTGTAATAAAAACAATATCGTATTTCCATGAAAATCATATTGCTGAGATGCGTTGTCAATTAAAAGTTTATCACAGTGCTTTAATTTATTAAAGCAGTGATTAATTTAGTGATTAATTTATTTTCAGTTATTTTTAGTTTATTTTCAGTTATTTTTAGATATTTTAAATCATCAATCTTTTTGAATATATTCAGAACAGTTTGGAAATAAAATGTTCACCAATATAATGTATAAACACAGGTATTCACGGAAATGTGTTTATATAAATATACATAAGACGTTGAACAAAGCAAAAGTATAAATATTGTAATATATTAAAATTAAACTTTAAAGGAATTGCTTTTATATAAGTGTCAATTCAATACTAGGTCTGCCAATCATTACTAATTTATATTGTGATATTACTAATACACCACATTTTTTTCACAAAACATGCGAAATAAATGCAGATACTAAAAAGGCTACAGAATAAATTAGTATATTTGCCAAATTTTAAATTTCTTTTTAATAATAACATTTAATAATAATTACCACTATTTTCCAGTAGAATTTGCTAATGCAAATAATAATAGACAATTAGTAGAAAACTGTTACTAAAAATTCCTAATAAAAACTATTGGGTCCATCATCAGGGAAAACCGTAAAAGTTCGCAACTATAAATTCAAGAGATGCCATGTGAGTACAAACTGAAAAAAAATTTCAAACTACTTTTAGAAATAGCAACCTTCGTCTTATTTAATTACGGATTGTTATTACAAAAGAGTACTATGGAAAATTTCTGGTATGAGGTAATGACAATTTGTAATAACGTAGCACTTCTGTGAATGAAAAGAATTACAGGTCTGCATTACAAGTGCAAATAATTTTCATGCCTTTTTATGCATCACTAACCTTTGCCTTATTCAATTGCAGATAACTTGTATAAAATAATATTAGTAAAATATGGTAGTAAAAAGATTCCGGAAAATTCTTAATGAACTTGCACTGTACTTCTAGAGCCGTTTCTAAATTTTTAGAGTGCATTTATAAACATAAATTTATAAATAAAAATCTGCTAGGATAAAACTATTAATTTTATTTTTTATTAACTTTTGAAATTCAACAGTTTTAATTCACAGAACTCAAATATAAAGGATATTTGTGTACTTGATTATCTAACATCGCTATTACATTAATGTTATCAATATCACACTGATTAAATTCAAGATATTTTTCTATTTTTTTATGCACGCCCTACATCCAAAGTCATTTCTGAATTACTCCTATAACACACACAATAAAATAAAATAAAATAAAATGAATTAAGAAAAAATATTAATAAAGTAGTTAGAAATATTTTATTCCTAAACTTATAATCATGTACGATCACGACATAATCAAATCATGACAGTAAACTAAATAAAATTAAACAGGTAAATGTGTTTAAGAATTCTTTCTTTTTGATGGCTGATATTGTAATTAAAGAAAACATGTAGATCATGGCACGCATCATTACAAATCATGTATGTTTTAATACAAAATTTATCATTTGGAAAGGGAAAAAAAAAGCTACGAAACATTAAAAAATGTTATTTTAAAATTTAATTTTTGATTGTACCCATTACTAATTTAGACTATGAGAATTAGCCGTTTAACTGCTCTGGACGTATATATTTGTCTCGCTATGCCGATGCGTAACTGCCCCGGGCATATACATACATTTCACTGGAAAGTGAATCGAGTAATTTTACGTCGGCAGGTAAAGTGCTAAAGCACATACGAATGATTATACACATCCAAAAATAAGTTCGTTAACAGTATAGTGCATAAAATATACTTAGAAGTTTATTATGTATTATCTGATTATGAAATACTTCAAACTTCTTACATCGTAGTTACCAACTTTTCAAACCTCTTACATCGTAAACTTCAAACCTCTTACATCGTACTTTACACTTTTTGATTATCACTAATTTTAATAGAAATTGTTTATAGATTTTTTAACAGTATAATTGCTTAAATAGAGTAATTTTATTTATTTTTTTAAAGTCAAAATCGTAATAAAATACACTCATGTTTCTGAAAATTGCAATACCATGAAGGGATTATGAAAATTGAACCGAACTTACAGGAAATGTAAAGTGAGAATTACAAAGCGATTGCGCATGCGTGGAATGAGAACCGATTTCTTATCAGTCGCTTGTTCCAGGTATGTAAAGGACTATAAAGCCGAGTTGAAATCTGTTTATCGTGCCCTGTCCGCGGTAAACGTTTCATTGGTGCTCAATATGCCTTCTCAAAAGCGGATGGTGCCATACCAACAACTAACGGAGTTCGTACGAGGCCGCATCATTAGTATGCGAGAGGGTGGATTTTCGTATTGAGAAATCGCAGCCCATACGCAGTGTAATGCCACGACAGTTATGCGTGTTTGGAAGAAATGGATAGAGGAGAATCAAACAAGTCGAAAACCTGGCAGTGGGGTACGCAATAGAACAACGGTACGAGACGAACGTATGACTGTGACGGACCGTACAGCGTCCTTTCGTATGTTAGCACAATGTTGGAGCACATGTAACGTGGTTTTATGTCTAGCTCCACGGTTCGTCGACGTTTAATGCAACATGAACGGCGTGCAAGTGTTCCTCTACGCAGGATTTCCCTCTCGCTGAATTACAGACACCTCTGACTTCAATGGGCTCAGCAACACAGCACGTGGCGTGCCCAGTGGCAACAAATTGTTTTCTCCGATGAATCTCGCTACAATCTGGAGTACAACAATGGAAGAGTACGCGTCAGACATTACAGGGGGGAGGACGTCTGTTCCCACAGTGTGTTATCCAGCGTCATACTGCACAAACGCCGAGCATCATGGTGTGGGGAGCTATTCGATATAATTGTCGATCCCATCTAGTGCACATTGCGGACAACCTCAACAGTGATCGCTGCATAAGGGAAATTTCGGAGCCAGAGGTCCTTCCCACTCTTCGACGCATTGTGGGTGCTGTATTTCAGCAGGATAATGCCCATGAACATGTTTCTCAGACTGCACAAGCCTTTTTCAGCGCACAACAGGTTTCGCTTCTTCCATGGCTTGCTTATTCCCTGGATATGTCATCCATCGAGCATGTCTGGGATTTCATTGGTAGGCGACTCGCTTGTACAACTGATGGGGCGTACAGTAAGATTGAACTTTGGCGTCAAGTCAAAGCCATCTGGAATGCCATTCCCCAGGATTAAATTCAGAACCTGTATGATTCAATGCCACCACGTGTACAGGCCCTTATCGCTCAGCGTGGCGGACACACAATGTTCTGATTTTAGACGTTCTTTTTCTTTTTTTTTCTTTTTTTTTTTTTTTGTCTTGTACATTTGATCGTTTATTTGTACTACTATCAGTAATATGTGGAATAAATTTCATTAATTTCTGACAATTCTTTCATGGTGTTGCAATGTTCAGAAACATGAGTGTAGCTTAAATGTTGCGTGATGCCATTAAAATATGGCATTATAATATTATATGCCATTAAATTTAGACATTTTACTGGAATCGACACAACAAAATGTATCTATCCGAATAATGTATGCTAAGATTCATTGCTTCAGAACGTTTATTACCTCACTAAACACCAGACTAATAATGCTGAATTCCTTTGTAAACATTTTACTTAATATCGAAGTCACATAATTTTTTATCTGAATAACTTAGCGGATATTTCAACTCGGCTAACAATATGTCACTACTATTTTAGAAAAAAAAAAATATGACTACCCAAAGTACAAAGAATGTAAAATTTGTGACATTACGAATCTATTAATTAACAAGCAAAAATAGATTCAAAGAATTCTGTAAAATTAATGAAAAGGAAAGACATTTTTTATTAAGTAACATTTAAATAAAAATTCACTTTAAATTTTATACTTATTTTCCAGTTATACTTCTGTATGTTTTTAAATATAAAAATGCTGAAAAAAAAAATAGATTGGATATTATTATTATTTTGCCTAATTTAAAATTACCCTTGACTAAATACATTTTTCCAAATGCAAAATAAATCAAAAATTAATGCTAGGTAATGAGTTTATTTTCACTGATAAACATTTGTGTTTTGCTTTACACGTACACTAAGCATGGAAAGGAAAAAAGAAAACACATAGCAAAATGAAATTTAATTTCAAAATATAACTATTTGCCTCGAAATATCCATTATTTTTTATTTTTAGTATGCTTTAGTAAAAATTTTGTCCCAAAAGACAATCTACATATTCGTTTTTGTTAAAACAAACAATGAATTTCTAAATGTAAAACAATAATCTGAGATTTATTTTGTTACTACATTTAATTTAACGTAAATACAGTTTTTTTGCTTGATTATTATAAATAAGAAGTTAAATGCAAAAATATAGTGTTTCAGAACTATGTTAAAATTTAAGTGTTTTATGAAAGTGTTTGTGTAACTATAAAAATATTTATACATCATTCAGTTTTAGGAGAAATAAAAATATTTTTTTAGGAATCGATAAAATTATTTCTCTTATTTAATTATTTATTTAGTTTGTTAATATAACATTTGAAATAGCAGAAAAAATATTTACAGATTTTATCTAAAGTATAGTTTTATTTATTTACTCGTATTTTGGAAAAAAATATATTTATAATGTAATCCATAAGTAAATAAATAAATAAATAAAACTGAACTGTTCCTAAAATTTCTGGAATTACCCATTCAAATACAGAAGAAAATAGTGAATATATTTTTTACGAGTTTAACATTAATTGTATTATTAATATATAATTTCCTTTAAAACTGACTAATACAAACAAATTGCAAGTTTTGGTTTTTTTTTTAAATTATGTAGAATAATATGAAATGCTATAGTTTTTCTTCAAATGTTGTATAAACTACCAAAATTCTCCGTGAGTTTTCTTCAGTAATTTGTAAACACTATTTATATAGACTTTCCACGTCCCTTAATTTTCTTACTACTAAATTTAAACATAATTTTTTGTTAGAAACTGCTTGCATTTTTTAAAAGTATTCCTTATAAAATAAGCCTATGTATTTAAGATGAAGTATATATTGACCAGAGTTCCTATTATTTCCAGTTTATTCCGTAGCATTGTTAATACCCACTTATTCTTCACACCACACGTTTTTAAAAAGTAATTTTATTCTGTTTTATCGCAATTGTACATAGAGAGATGATGTGAAGAAAAGGTGGGTAATAAGAATGCTACGAAATAAATTAATATGTTGGAAGTTCTGCTTTTAGACAAGAGTGGAGAAAAATCCTTTAAAAAAAAGTTCGTAAAAACCCTGTTTTAATTAATTTTAAATGTTTTTTTTTCCCAGTATAAAATTTGTTCGGTCTACGCATTTGTAATTTCAATCTGTGCACAAGTATATAAAATTGATTTCAAAATGCACAATTGTCATACTTTTTTTTTCTCCTTTTCAAAAAAAAAAAAAAAAAAAAAAAAAGCGTAAGTGGAGTAATATTGGAAACAGTATTTTACTAAATTTTTGCTTTAGTTTATTGTCGATAAGGAATACGAAACTTTTTAATTTATGCATTGTTTGAAGAAATAAATTCAAATATTTTGTAATATAGGCAATGATTTCTTAGTGTACTAGTAAAATGTGATGAAGTTGCCACTACTATTTTAAATAGTGGCCTTAGGTTTTAATCACGGCCAAAAAGGAATTCTTACCAAATAATAGTAAAAAAGCCAAATCTCTCGTTTAGGCGTTCCTCTAAAAGTTTACATAATTTGAAAAAGAGAATTTTGCTTATTTGCATTTACCCTTTAAGTGGTTTAGCGTATATAAACGTTATTAGCGTATACTACATCGATGGCTGAGAATAAATTTTAAATGATTTAAATAGGAATACGTAAAAGCCTATTGTTGAATAATGTAATGTTCTAGAGGAAAGCTAAAAGTCGGAGCTTTTAGTTCAGTTTAAGAAATTACTCTGAATAAATTATCTTTATACCTTTATATTTTAATAATGTTTTATGAGGAAAAAAAATACTTCGATTTATAACGAATTTCTCATATTTTGAAGAAAAAATTTAAACATTTTATTTTTATTGTTAAGAATAAAATTTTACCACACGATTTATTTTTGCTGAACTTTATAAAATACAAATTATTATTTTTTTTAATTCACATTTTTATGATGTATGTATATAAAAAATTATTTATGAAAAAAAAATTAATACCACAGTTTTAAAACAGAGTGAATGTCTGTTAAATTTATCAATCGTTTAAATATATAAAATTCAACAGATTTTTTTCAATAAAAGTCAACATAATTGGTGTTCACGAATTTTCATTTTAACAGACGCTATAAGTAGATAAATCTTATTTTGAATAGCCTATGTATGTAATGTATTCTTTAAAACGACTAGAAGCCCTTACATATAAAATTTTGCAGAAAAATTCGCGTAGCATTTGGTAGAAAATATTAAATATATCACAATTTTAAAACCATGTTTCATGGGGTCCTTGAATTCCTGTAATGTTATCTTTGTGTAGCAATGTTCATTATAAAATTAGAATTGCTGCAATTTTAATTTATTTCATAACTTTACAATTCCCTACCCTATCTTCCTACCACTATTATTTTTTTAAATATTTTTTCTTATTAACTAGTAATCATATATTAAAAAAATATATTTTAGGAAAAACAGTGTGAAAAAAAAAAAAAAAAAGGTGGTTACTAAAAATGTTACGGAAGAAATCTAAAATGTGGCATCTCTGTAAAAGAATCTTATAGTTTTAAAAAGTTTATTTTTATATAGAAAAATAATCTGGTGTGTCACTCACACGACTTTCTCTTACCCTGAAATTTAATACTATAAATACAGGTTGGAGATTAAGAGGTAAGATAACAATGTTATGTAAATCTATGTTAAACGATTCAAATTAGGCTTTGGAAGAGTTTTATGTAATAATTAATTCTGTGTGAGGGGGGGCTACCGCCCCCCTCAACCCCCCGTTTCATTAATGCACCTAGATTTATATAAAATTTTATTCGGTTATTAAAAATAATTCTGCTTTTAAAAAATAATTTCTTAAAATTATTATTTAAAAAAATTATCTTTTATGATAATGCAGACGATTTCCATATTAGAGAAGTAGTATAACACTAAAGATCCAAGAAAAGTCCATTTTATTATCAATATTAAAAAAAAAAAAAAAAAAAAAAACGTGTGGCACTCGGGGACTGCCGCGGTAAAGCTATTGCATAGCATTTTTTATCAACTTATGCAATTATAATTATTTATTTATTTTATTTTTTACCCTTCCGCTCCCTCCCCCCTTTCCCGCCCCTCCCAATAGTTTTAAAAATTCAAAAATATCCGCAATCGATTTGAAGGTATCGAAAACCTCGATGTACCAAATTTGAATTATCTAACTCTATTTTTTTTTGCCCCTCTGTCCCCCCCCCTCCCCGGCCCTTCTAATAACTTTACACTTTCAAAAATATCCCCATTCGATTTGCAGGCCTCTAAAACCTATCTGTACCAATTTTCAATGGCATAACTGTATTTCTATTTGTTTTTGCCCATAATCCCCCCCCTTACCGCCCCACCTCCTTACCGCCCCTCCTAATATTTTTACAAATTCGAAAATATCCGCAATCGATTTGTAAGTATTGAAAACCTCTATATACCAATTTTGAACGATCTAACTGTATTTTTATTTTTTTGCCCCCCCTCTCCCCTCCCCCCTTATCGCCCCTCCTAATAACTTTACACTTTCGAAAATATCTCCATTCGACTTGCAGGCCTCTTAAACCTATCTGTACCAATTTCGAACGGCCTAACAGTATTTCTATTTGTTTTTGCCCCATAGCCCCCCTTACCGCCCTACCCGCCCCTCCTAATAATTTTACAAATTCAAAATCATCCGCAATCGATTTGTAAGTATCGAAAACCTCTATGTACCAATTTTGAACGATCTGACACTATTTTTATTTTTTGCCCCCCCTCCCCTCCCCCCTTCTCGCCCCTCCTAATAACTTTACACAATCGAAAATATCCCCATTCGACTTGCAGGCCTCTTAAACCTATCTGTACCAATTTTGAACGGCCTAACTGTATTTCTATTTTACTTTTGCCGAATAGCCCCCCCTTACCGCCCCACCCCCCTACCCGCCCCTCCTAATAATTTTACAAATTCAAAATCATCCGCAATCGATTTTTAAGCATCGAAAATCTCTATGTACCAATTTTGAACGATCTGACACTATTTTTATTTTTTTGCCCACCCCCTCCCCTCCTGCCCTTCTCGCCCCTCCTAATAACTTTACACAATCGAAAATATCCCCATTCGACTTGCAGGCCTCTTAAACCTATCTGTACCAATTTTGAACGGCCTAACTGTATTTCTATTTGTTTTTGCCCCATAGCCCACCTTACCGCCCCACCCCCCTACCCGCCCCTCCTAATAATTTTACAAATTCAAAATCATCCGCAATCGATTTGTAAGTATCGAAATCCTCTATGTACCAATTTTGAACGATCTGACACTATTTTTATTTTTTTGCCACCCCCCTCCCCTCCCCCCTTCTCGCCCCTCCTAATAGCTTTAAACAATCGAAAATATCCCCATTCGACTTGCAGGCCTTTAAAACCTATCTGTACCAATTTTGAACAGCCTAACTGTGTTTCTATTTGTTTTTGCTCCATAGCCCCCCCCCCCCTTGCTGCCTCACTTGGGGGCTGAATTTCTAAAATTCCAGAAATTGGTTTTTAGATAGTTGCATTAGCTATATTTTAAAGCAAAAATTTCACGTTTATCTATTTTTTTTTTGTTTGAGATATATAGGATTATGCGAAATCACGTTTTACGCATGTGAAATCACGTTTTGCCCTCCTTAGGGACGGAATTTCAAAAATTCCAGAAACCGATTTTTAGACATTTCTATTAGCTAGATTTTAAAGCAAAAATTTTACGGATATCTGTTGTTTTTGTTTGAGAAATGAAGGATTTTGTGAAATTACGTTTTGAAGTGCCGAAGTCTGCCGAAGTCTGCCGAAGTCTACCGAAGTCTGCCGAACTAACTGTCTGCCGAAGTCTGCCGAACTGTGTTAGGTTTTTTTTCGTTACGGAATTTCTGGATTCGGTCGCCGCGCTCAAAGCCCGCGATAGAAGCTATGCAATAGCTTAAAAAAAACAGTTGCATTTCGGGAGTGCCGACAGAAGTGAAAACGTGAACAATTACGTGTGTATTTCTTGAATCGTCAGGGAATATTTTATTGTGTAGGAAATACTTTTAAATGAAGTGTTTTTTTATTCATTAATATAAACTACTACTACAAAAATTATATTACAATTTTATTTAATGCGCTAACTGCAATAGAGACAGTGTCCAGAGATGAGAGAAGTCGTGTAGAGCCGCACCCGATTGTAAAAACGTGAGAAAAATCGTGGCTTTGGCCCTTCTCACGTTTTTGTAAGGTCTAACTACAATAGAGATAGTGTCCGGAGATGAGAGAATTCGTGTAGAGCCGCACCAGATTGTAAAAACGTGAGAAAAATGGTGGCTTTGGCTTTTCTCACGCTTTTGTGAGGTCTAACTGCAACGTTTCCGGCTGCAATCTTTAAGAGACAGTGGCCGGAGATGAGAGAAGTCGTGTAAAGCCGCACCAGATTGTAAAAACGTGAGAAAAATGGCGGCATTGGCGTTTCTCACGGTTTTGTGAGGTCTAACTGGAATAGAGACAGTGTCCGGAGATGAGAGAAGTCGTGCAGAGCCGCACCAGATTGTAAAAACGTGAGAAAAATGGCGGCTTTGGCCTTTATCACGGTTTTGTGAGGTCTAACTGGAACGTTTCTGGCTGCAATCTTTAAAAGACAGTGTCCGGATAGATGAGAGAAGTCGTGTAGAGCCGCACCAGATTGTAAAAACATGAGAAAAATGGTGGCTTTGGCCTTTCTCACTGTTTTGTGAGGTCTAACTGCAATAGAGACAGTGTTCGGATATGAGAGAAGTCGTGTAGAGCCGCACCAGATTGTAAAAACGTGAGAAAAATGGAGGCTTTGGCCTTTATCACGGTTCTGTGAGGTCTAACTGCAACGTTTCCGGCTACAATCTTTAAGAGACAGTGTCCGGAGATGAGAGAAGTCGTGTAGAGCCGCACCAGATTTTAAAAACGTGAGAAAAATGGCGGCTTTGGTCTTTCTCATGGTTCTGTGAAGTCTAACTGCAACGTTTCCGGCTGCAATCTTTAAGAGACAGTGTCTGGAGATGAATGAAGTCGTGTAGAGCCGCACCGGATTGTAAAAACGGGAGAAAAATGGCGGCTTCGGCCTTTCTCACTGTTTTGTGAGGTCTAACTGCAATAGAGACTATGTCCGGAGATGAGAGAAGTCGTGTAGAGCCGCACCAGATTGTAAAAACGTGAGAAAAATTGCAGCATTGTCCTTTCTTACGGTTTTGTAACGTCAAACTGCAACGTTTCCGGCTGCAATCTTTAAGAGACAGTGTCCGAAGACGAGAGAAGTCGTGTAGAGCCGCACCAGATTGTAAAAACGTGAGAAAAATGGCAGCTTTGGGCCTTTACACGGTTTTGTGAGGTCTAACTGCAATAGAGACAGTGCCCGGAGATAAAAGAAGTCGTGTAGAGCCGCACCAGATTTTAAAACAATATACAGTATATAATTATTTACACTTCCCATTAGCAAGTTAATTAATTGTATGATACATTATTTGTATCGTAGAAGGATGGAAAGCGTTTGCTGACGATGACGGGAGTTCAATGATTTTTGTTCACCCAAAAGTGCTCAACGCGCATAAAGAAGTTTCCACTTCAAAAAATACGATTTTTTTTTTTTGTTTTTTTTCGTTAAAAGTAAAAAAAATCGATAACTTTGTTTTAAATTATCGCAGATCGATGGTTCAACCACTCGTTTTAAAGCTATTTTCGAGCTCTTTTGAAAGATACCCATCATGAAAATTTACTCCCCTCGAGGGGGGACTTCCCCCCAGGGGGGAGGCGAGGCACCTACATACACAAAAATTTTTTCCCAGTTTACTATCTCTATTACAATATATATATATTCGTTTCATTTGGTTTAGTGCAGTCTATAGACGTTAAACTCTACTTACCTGCAATTTCCCCCATAGACGTAATGTATTAGAATTCCCTTGATTGTCCCTGTACACGAACCATTTGCTTGATCTTAACGAAAAACTTACTGCATCGAATAAGCATTCCTATATGATACATATTTACAATACCAAGTTTGAACTTTCTGCCATAATTTGTTTTTGAGATATGCTGATAACAGACAGACACACAGACACACACACAAACACACACACACACACACAGACACACACACAGACCATTTGCTAAAAACATGATTTTCGTATTCAGGGGACCTCAAAACGTGTAAATATAACAAAATCTCGCGTTCGAAAATTTGAGCCAAAAACAATACTTTCTCTACCTTATGGGTAAGAGAAAGTAAATAATCTGGTGTGTCACTCACACGACTTTCTCTTACCCTGAAATTTAATACTATAAATACAGGTTGCAGATTAATAGGTAAGATAACGAGTACTGTTATGTAAACCTATGTTAAACAATTCATATTAGGCTTCTGAAGAGTTTTATATGATAATTAGTTCTGTGTGAGGGGGGCTACCGCCCCCCTCAGCCCCCCGTTTCATTAATGCACCTACATTTATATAGAATTTAATTCGGTTATTAAAAAATATTTCTCTTTTTAAAAAATAATTTATTAAAATTATTATTTAAAAAAATTATCTTTTATGATAAGGCAGACGATTTCCATATTAGAGAAGTAGTATAACACCAAATATCCAAAGAAAGTCCATTTTATTCTCAATAAAGAAAAAAAAAAAAAAAAAAAAAAAAAGTACGATATTTTTTCAAAGTTTTTTTTTTCGTTAAAAGTAAAAAAAAAATCGATAACTTTGTTTTAAATTATCGCAGATCGATGGTTTAACCATTCGTTTTAAAGGTATTGGCGAGCTCTTTTGAAAGACACCCATCCTACATACACAAAAATTTTTTCACAGTTAACTGTCTCTATTACAAAAAATATATATTTGTTACTTTCTCTTACCCATAAGGTAGAGGAAGTATTGTTTTTGGGTCAAATTTTCGAGCGCGAGATTTTGTTATATTTACACGTTTTGAGGTCCCCTGAATACGAAAATCATGTTTTTAGCAAATGGTCTGTGTGTCTGTGTGTCTGTGTGTGTGTCTGTCTGTTATCAGCATATCTCAAAAACAAATTATGGCAGAAAGTTCAAACTTGGTATTCTAAGTGTGTATCATATAGGGATGCTACAGTAAGCTTTTCGTTAAGATCAAGCAAATGGTTCGTGTACAGGGACATTCAAGAGAATTCTAATACATTACGTCTATGGGGGAAATTACAGGTAAGTAGAGTTTAACGTCTATAGACTGCACTAAACCAAATGAAACGAATATATATTGTTTGTTATAGAGATAGTTAACTGGGAAAAAACAAATTTGCATGTAGGAGCCTCGCCTCCCCCCCTGGGGGGTGAATTCCCCCCTCGACGGAAGTAAATTTTCATGATGGGTATCTTTCAAGAGAGCTCGCCAATACCTTTTAAACGAATGGTTGAACTATCGAGCTGCGATAATTTAAAACAAAGTTATCGATTTTTTTTTTAACGAAAAAAAAAAAAAAAAAAAAAAAACTTAGAAAAAAAAATCGTGTTTTATTTTTATTTTATTTTTTTTATTGAGAATAAAATGGACTTTTTTTTGGATATTTGGTATTATACTACTTATCTAATATGGAAATCGTCTGCATTATCATAAAAGATAATTTTTTTAAATAATAATTTTAATAAATTATTTTTTAATAACCGAATTAAATTCTATATAAATGTAGGTGCATTAATGAAACGGGGGGTTGAGGGGGGGGGGGCGGTAGCCCCCCTCACACAGAACTAATTATCATATAAAACTCTTCAGAAGCCTAATATGAATTGTTTAACACAGGTTTACATAACAGTACTCGTTATCTTACCTTTTAATCTGCAACCTGTATTTATAGTAATAAATTTCAGGGTAAGAGAAAGTCGTGTGAGTTACACACCAGATTATTTCATTTGGTTTAGTGCAGTCTATAGACGTTAAACTCTATTTTCCTGCAATTTCCCCCATAGACGTAATGTATTAGAATTCTCTTGATTGTCCCTGTACACGAACCATTTGCTTGATCTTAACGAAAAGCTTACTGTAGCATCCGTATATGATACACATTTAGAATACCAAGTTTGAACTTTCTGCCATAATTTGTTTTTGAGATATGCTGATAACAGACAGACACACAGACCATTTGCTAAAAACATGATTTTCGTATTCAGGGGACCTCAAAACGTGTAAATATAACAAAATCTCGCGTTTGAAAATTTGACCTAAAAACAATACTTTCTCTACCTTATGTGTAAGAGAAAGTAAAAAGACGGTTGAAAATTTCTGAAGAAAAAAGCGGATCCTCCCCCCCCCCCCCCCCCCAAAAAAAAAAATAATAATAATAATAATAATAAAAATAAAAAAAGTAAAATAAAATAAAATAAAATAAATAAAAAAATTAAAAAAAATAAAATAAATAAAATAAAATAAATATCAGCATTTGTTACAAATACTTAAATAAAAAAATATATAAAATATCACTAGTATTTACCAGTTTTCACACTGTAAAAAACATCTATAAAAATTGAAAATGTTTGTGTATAAAAATATGATTTTATTAAATAACTAAGAAATGCTTAAAATACTATTAGGTCGTTGCAAAAGTTCGTGCGGACGCGGATCATTTTATTGCCTCCAAAGACGACAGCTTCTATCGCCGTGGTATACATTTGTTACCCGAAAAATGAGCAAGGATTGTAGAAAGTAATGGAGAGTATTTCGATTAAAAATTGTCATTTGATTTGATGTATTTTTATGAAATGAAGCAATAAAATACCGCACGAACTTTTGCAACGACCTAATATATTGAGCGTAAACATTTTTGAGGGTATTTCTTAATTAATATCTTGCTTCTAAAATTCCTGCATGTGATATCAATCGTATATCAAATAATATCAATAGGATATCATTATCAATAGTATATCAATAGTATATAATATCAGTAATATACGAAATTAAATGGCTATATCTATTCATAAAAAAGGATATTTCATGGGACTGAAAATTTTTGTAAATTTGTTTCTTTTAAGCCTCACTTTTAAGTACGTTAAAAGAAGGAATAAAATTTCTTCAAGCAGAACATTGTTGAATGTATAGTAAAAATATATCTGTACACAAATAATGCATTAAATTCTAAAAGAGGATTACAGAGGATTACAAATAATGCATGTTGAAAACAAAATCCTAAATTTAATTTGAGAGATACGAGGGAATCACAAATACAGGTTAAAAAGCTTTCAGTTCTTTTTTGCAACTGGTACAAATATATCAAGTTTTGGCAGAATCAAGCTTTAAATCTAACAGATTATGCGCATTTACCTGTATTAGACAGACGGAAACTATATTTTGATATTGAAATTATATTAAACTGGCATTAAAATATTTGCATTTATTTTTCACGGTTGCTACAGACCCACCTTTTCCACTGATTATTTTACGATAATTTTCCTTCAATATTTTTTAACCTAATTGATCGGGGAAACATATTGCTACGGATTACTATTAAAAAATTCTGGTTGAAGAGACAAGGAAAAAACACAGAGCTATTTTTATCGTTATTTAGTTTTAAGTATTTTTATTAAAATATTTAGAGAAAATAGTGACTTCGATATTCACTAAGCTTTTTGAGTGTACAATGTACTTACCTTTTATTTAGGTTTAAATCATTATCAAAATTTTCTGCCTTATTTACAAATAATATATATTACACACTAAAAGACAAAAAAAAAAAAAAAAAAAAAAAACGAGCTGCAGGAAAATTGAGTTGCACATTTTTATTTCTAATAACTTCAAAACTAATGGTTGAAACAAATAAAACTGTCATGTTTGCATGGTTGAAATGATACCTATGTACATTTTCGATTTAGTAATTCGCTTCATTACACTCTACGAAGTATTTAATAAAAATCTGCATAAAACTTTCTCTTTAAACGTAATACAATAAACATATACTTCGTATTCTATTATGATTTATTACATGAAATAAAAAAACTTTATTTTAATATATGAAATAAAACCATTTATTTGTCAGATATAAACAATTACTTAATAAAAATATGTATTCTGCATTGGTTTAATTCCAGCTTTATATGGAATTACTGCTTTAATGTGCAATGGCATAATATTATACAGTGTTTTAATATAAATCTTAGAAATTTCACTGTGCCAAATATCACAAATATTTTTTTCTACTTCTTGCATAATTGTATACTGCAAATTTCGAATCCTCCCTCTTCTCCCCCAGCCTTTTTATAGACTAAACATTTTCAAGCGGATTGAGATTAGGACTATTTTCAGGTCTGGTAAAGAAGAAATTCTACAATATTAATTGTGGAATTTAACTTAAAGTTAAAAAAAGATATGATTACTTACAGAATTGTAGGTTCTCATGGGAATGGATAGGAAATTTTGACAATTTGAAGTGAATAAACGTACCACAGACGCCGTATATCAAGGTATTATCATCTTGAAATTCTGTTTGAAAAAAGTCTGAGATGCGTCCAAAATAGTCGGTCAGGCGCCACTTTTATAATGGCCGTATTTTATTTCGAGTTAATTGATTCCTTGAGTATGAAAATTTGCCCAACTCCTTGAAAAATTATGCACCTCTGTACCATAATATACAGAGAATATGTCACTGATTTAAGAATGCTATTCGCATTAAGTCGATCACATTTTCGTCGTCTGACTAGCATTTTTCTTCGTCTCGAAATAAATTAAACTTGACTCATCAGAGAAATTCAGTTCAGCCTAATAATCAACTGGTAATTTTTTTTTTTTAATTTTTGGCCAACTGAAGTCTTGCTTTCTTAATTCTTTTCGTTAAGAGTGTTTTTTTTTTTTTTTTCAGTTTTTCTGGCACTTAAACTTGCTTTGTTTAATCGTTGTTGCACTGTATTTAAAGAAATTATGTTACTAAACACATTTTCTGAATCCCTTCTATGCTCTAAATGTAATACAAACTGATGGCTTAAGCACTGGCTTTTTAACTTGCGGTCATCTCGCTTGGATTCGCAACGTGGCTGCCTAGAGACTAATTTCCAGTTTAACCCTTTCAGGGGCGGTGGCTAGAGGGTCTAGCCACCTACTTTAGAAATTTTTCTCTAAGTGTGCAATGGCTACTTTTTTTATCCACTTTTATGAAAAGTTAATCTGTACTTCTAAAATTGAAATAGAGATGGCAGAACTACAGTAACTTTAAGCAGGATGTGTCTGTGACTTTTTTAAATGGACAAGTTGCGGGAAAATTTTTTGAAGTTTCTTTTATATATTTTTATGAAAAATAATTTTTTATTCAAAAGTATTTGGTAGTGTAAATATACTGTAATGCAGCTTTTAAATACAACAGATTTACATATTATCTTAGATCATTAATTTTAGTTTGATTTTTAGGAGCATCTTTTAGGTGGATAGACACAGTGGCTAGAACGCCTAGCCACCAGCCACAAAAAAATCCCCACATGCTGAATTTTTTTCTTCATCAAATATGACTTGTAGGGGATGTTTACTTTATGATATATATATATTTAAAAGGAAATTCAATCATTTTTAATTAGTGCCCCTGAAAGGGTTAAACAGCCAAATATTTTTATATCTTGCTAAAAACATCTCAATAATGTTTCGTTAGCATTTAATCACTTTGCCATGTCACGTATTGAACTATTTTTTGATTTTCATTCTAAAATTAATACTTTTTCTGGTATTTTTTATTGTTTTATCCTTGCAATTTTTGAAATTTTTCCTAAAATTAATATTTTCCTGACAATTGCATTTTGTTTTTTACACTGGGCTCAATCTTAAAGTATACGTGGAGGACGACGTAATAAAATCTGTTCAAAAATTTGCTTTTTAAACGATAAAATTGGCGGTTGCAGAATGAGAAAAAGGAACATATCCAAGTGCGGCTTTTTTTTTTTGTCCCTTAGCGTATATATTTATTGAACATTAAGCAATGATATTTGAAATAAAACAGCACATTCAACTTAAAACGTTCCATATCAATAATATTCATAAATTCTATTGGTGTTCGGACAGATTTAATACTGTTGTTGATTTATAGTTGTCTCATGAACAATATCCCTGGGATTGTTTCCAATCCCAAAGTTTCTATTGAAAATTTATTCCATGTCAACTTATATATATTTTTGTGTAGACTTTTCTTCTGTCTAGGTATTTTATTATTTTTTATTTTTTTTATACGTTTAGTATTTTTTAGAAGGAAGCTTCGGCTTTAAGGTATTAAAGTTAAATGCGAAACAAATAAGTTTTATTTTCTTTTTTAACTGAGGGATGAATAAATGTCATAAATTATGTTCAATGAAATGCGAAATACAAAATAATAATAATAATAATAATAATAATAATAATAATAGTAATAATACGTTTGATACTCAAAATTCTTCTAAAAAGTGTTATCTATCAATTCATACTTCATTTTTATGAGAAATAATTGTATGTAAATGTTTATTTTGACATACAAATCATACTTAATGAGAATATGCCGAATTCAAAACTATTAGTGACATCCGAATCTGTATTGCTAAAAAATGATTTGCATGTTAAGGTGTTTCTTTGGTAGATTCATTTAAATTTTTGTTAAGAGAGTGTAAAATTTTTAATCATAATTTAAATGCAATTTAAATCAAAAAAGTTAAAGCCACATTAATAAATAAATAAATAATAAAAATAAAACGTGATTGACCAAAACATTAATATATTTACAAACTGTAATAAAATAAAATTGTAGCTCTATTTCTGAATTTTAAAATTTTTGCAGAATATTTAATACTACTATGCTCTCATAATTTTTTTAATACGTGCAGCTACATAAGTAGAATATTCATTTAAGGTAAAATGCATATTAGTTTTTCGGTAAAATAAACTTAGAAAAAATTACAACGATCTTTTTGTGTATAAGGCAGTTATTGATACTCTGAATCAATTTTCGGAAGTCTGTTAAGCTATTAATACAACCATAATGGAATATTATATTTTTCGGTCGAACACAGATTCAGTTCATCGATAAGCCTCATAATCGATAAGTTTATTTTTCAATCATGTATGTCGGACAAAATACATTGTTTTGTGTGATGGTGTAGCAAAACTATATTTAATATATATGTATATATATATATATATATAGCTCGAAGTAATAACTAATTCATGATATCATAAGGAACTTCACTTAGTTGAAGCAATTAAATTTAATTCTCCCGCCGAGAGTTTAAAATATTCAGTCGTATTGGAAATCCATAAGTTGTCTGCTTCAAAGAGCGCCACGATATGCGTAGTTGAAATTTGATTTATGCTGTATAAAATGAGGGATTATTTATGAGGTAAAATAAATGTTTATAATAAAAGAATTTTAAATCAAAATAATTGCTATTTTTATGTTTGTTTTTTTTTCCTGTCTGGATAATAATACTTTCTGTAATGATCTTAAAAATGTTCTAAATTTTATAAATACATTTTGTATTTGATATAAATCCTATAATTTCACTTAAAAGCATTTTAAATGCAAAGTAATAAATTTGTTTATATTGTGATTATATAATCTCTTTTCTTCTAATAACAGGTGGTCTCAAGGACTTTTGTTTCATCAAGGCCTAGTAGACTGTGTAAGAGCAAGCCTTCTAATACCACTTGGCATAAGTGTCATATTATGCCAGCGTATGCCAAAATGCTTTATTGTAGAAACCGCCTTTCTTCTGCTTGTCACTGTGTCCACCGTTAACATTCTTACATCTGTCATCAATGACGCTCCTTTACTTCCAGAGCAAACGGACTTTACTGACGAAGCTGAGGGAGGATACGCTATGAATTCTGAAAATAACCATGTAGTTCTCGATAGTCCTCAATGCATAATATTTGGTCTTTTCATTATATGGTTTGCGAGCTTTACTATCAATTTAGGTCCTACATTTCTCAGTGGCGCTCTCTCTTCAGGAAGAGAAGGTGTTGCTAATATTGATGCTTGCCCGATGGTATACGCACCAGTTAGACATTACGTTTTGAATGTCTTATGGGTTACAGTTAATGTTATGTGTGTTCTCCTGACTGGAGTACATTTAAGAAAGCTTTACAGAGATTTAACTAAATCAAATCTGGAGGCTTTGAGAATTGCTGGGTTAGTTACCACTATGATATCAGTAAGATCTGAAAGAGAACTCTGTGAATCTCAGCACATTCAGAGTTACATAAATAGATTAGAAAAGGAAGGTATTCGAAGAGTTAAAATGTTCGTTGTCTTGTTGGTCGCTTACCTTCTCTTTTGGGGACCACTCTTTATTGTGATTTTAATTCAGCCGGGTGTGAACGGGCAATCATCATCCTATGAGATGTCTTTGCATGTTGCTTTTGCCCATACGTTCGTAAATCCAACTCTGCTTTTGGTTCTTCATAAAGAACTTAGACATGCATCTGCAACTGCCAGCTGCTGTCATTCCATGTGTGAACAAGAAACAAATGATATACCTTATGAACCAAGCCCAGCATCACGATTGAATCGGAGCTACATGTAAGTAACAAATGTGTATGCTTTGCTTTTTATTGATTTAAAGATCTTTTCTACATTGCCTGAAATGTATGACTTATTGTCATATCACTTTTTTCAAATCTCATTCTCAAAATATTTTAAATTTTAGTTATCAGATAGTTTTTTAAATGGTTATATGCATTTCTTACATAAATATTTTTAATGGTTAAGATTTTAAGATGTATTTTATAATTTTTTTTTCTAGGTTTAATTTGTAATGTACTTTTTTTTTCATTGGTACATTTATTATTTACTGTCTATTTCCTTATTACTGTTACAACCATTTAGTATCGTAACTATTTAAAAGTGTAGGAAATTTTCTTGAATAACAGAAATATTGAATTTACTACAAGGAACTTAATCTTTAATGCTTGCAGATTAACTATAGTCCTAGTTAAAAGTGTTCCAATACATTTATTTTATATATATATATATATATATTTTTTTTTTTTTTTGAGCATTTAGCATATATTTTCGAATAGAAATCTTGTGTTATATTTTCTAATGATTTAATGGATTGAAAAAAAAAATCTATGTTTGTAGAACTAAATACTGAGAAATGAAAGTTTAGAAGCTGTGCATAAATATCATAAATTATATGTAAAATATTTACAAACTGTGTAACATGAACATGATGTCCCTCTTAAAAAATATTTGTTGTATTTTTTGAAAGCCACTTACATAAAAACTACAATTCATATACAGGGTGTTTATCGCTTCTAATTTAAAGAAAATTCTGAAACTAAAACGGGCAAGTAAATTGCCACCAAATTAGTATGTGGAAGATACATGAGATGCGCTCAAGGAATTTATGCAGGGAAAATGTTGAAACATGTCTTGAAAATTTTCTTCTTATTTAATCTTTTAATAATTACATTTGGAGAAAATTACTCTAAAAATAAAGTGATGTCGAAAAAGCGGCGAATTCTAACAACGCTAGGGAATGTTAATTATTGTAGTGGCAGGTGGGGAATGCACTCATACGAAATTAATAAATAATTGAACACTTTTGGATTAATTTGGCCCATCGAGTTCATTTAATGCGGATAGTCCCATTCGTTAAATTTTCCTTTTTTGTTGTGAAAAGTGCCTCCTGGTGGAAATTCCGATTGAATCATTTCTCTTGTTATATATTTTTTGTTTTAAATGCTTCACAAAGCGTAGTGAACATTGATCTAGTTTTATAATTCCATAAGGTCATCTCATGAATCATCTGCTTGCCAAATTTAATATGAATTTGCTCGTTTGCGTCAGCTTCAGGGTATTGTTTAGAGCGGAAGGTTAAATATGATTACTCTGTTTGTAACGAAAAGCATTTTTCCTGAAATTTTAAGTATTTTTACATACATGAAAAAAAGTTAAATCCTGGCAATTCCGGAGAAAATTGTACATATTATAAGTATTAAAAATTTTCTTAATATCTTTTTTTCATGATATTTCTATCTCATTTTTAGAATTTTTTTATTGGATTATTTTAACTTTAAGCATTTCATTCAAACTAAACAAATATCAACATATTTCTTACCGGTCACGAATTATCTCGTTTCATTAGAAAGACGAGCACCGCCTTTAAGCGTTCCACTAAAACAGTATGTTTTTTTTTCTAAACTATACACTAAAAACTACCAATAAAACAATATATTACTTTGTGCGAATTTGTTTTTAAGTCATTAAGTACTGTCAGTGTGCTTAGTGGCAGTTACAGGGGACAGTATGGTCACTTTTTTGAATACCACTTTATTTTTATTGATAAAATTACTAATCATTTGCAGTAGTTATCTTTCATTGAATAATACGGAAACTGCTCTATAAAAATAACGATACTCAACAAAGTGTTTACGCCGAACCCTGCAGTTACCGAAGGACAAATTTATGAAGACAAAATTTAAGAGATTTAAACGCGAATACGAAAAATCCCATTTTGAATACTGCAACGTTTTAATGAAACACCAAAAAGTGGAACTTACAAATAAAAATATGAAAATATGCGAGCATCGAAGTGTTAATATCCTCATTTCTCAAGATGTTATTTCTTCATAAAGTTAATAAAACGTGTTAAGAAATTGTACAAAAATTCTTAAATATTACCTCTATCATGAGGTACAGCCTCTTGTTAAGCATACTTGGTGATGGTAAAATGTACTTGCAAAGAAATACTTCTAAAAAGGCCACGATAAATCTAATATAGAACAATGTATAGAAAAATAATAATATAAAAACGTTACAGACAACAATTCTTCAAATGCATTGTTAGAAATATTGTTACGATTACTTGATACGTACTGGGAGAACAAAATGCTCATTTTCAACAACAAACAACAAGAGACATGTTTTTAAAAATCTTAAGGTAATGTTACATCGTATAGTATAGAAAGTAATATTTCTACAGAAACTAATATTTCTATGTTTCTAACTAAAGTATAGAAACTAATATTTCTGTGGAATTTATAAACGTATTTATGGAAAATTTCATGATTAATCATTTTTGTGCAATTTATTGATAATTAAGTATATATCTAATAAATAAAAATTTTTCTTTTGTATTTATAATGACTAAAGATATATTTTCTATAAACATAATAATTTAACAGATACTGAATATAATTAATCATAGTTCGGTAGTGTCTTAAAAGTCATAATCAAATTTTGGATTTCATTACAGATTATTTAAAAATATATAATACTCAGATTACCACATTAATGTTAATTGCATAACGTCTAAAAGCAGTGTTTAAAGCCTTTTATTACCCCCCCTCCCTACTAAAGATAAAAAAATATGTATATATAAATATATAAAATTGATAGTTTTTTGTACACGTTCGACAATTTTATGAGAAGACATTTATTTATTTATTGAACGTTTATTATTTTTATTATTTTAATTTAGTTTAATGCTATTATATTTATCTATTTCAGCTCCGTAAAAGGATCATTTGAACTAAATTCTAAGTTACATTAAATCTATAATATAAGTTAAATCTACAAGTTAATATAATACATTAAATCAAGAAATGTTATATGATAATTTGAAAAAAATAAAAAAATAAAAAGCAAAGTGTCGCGTGATAAGATCGATTTTATGAAAGTCATAAAAATATACGAAAAAAGAAATTTATTTTTGAGAGCATTTTGTCTTATGTACCAAGAACTGAAAAATGTTTCCTTTAAATTACTTTAATATTGATGAGAAAACTTATTTAAAAATAATAATAATCTTAAATCAAATATTAGTGTAACTGTGTTAATTTTTTATATTTATAGAAATATAGGAATTGACTAAAATATGAGTACCATTATGAACAATAACTCAAAATAAAAAATGCAATTCCAAGTGAGTTTGTTCAGACGAATCGCGCTAAGATTATAATTTGGTTTGTCCTTCCTTTTAACCCTTTCAGAAACGAGGTAATTGTACTCATTTAAAATTAAAAACCACCAGAATTTACAAAGAATGTTACAAATAAAGAAATAAATAAAGTTTGTTAAATTGTTAGAAATAAATGAAATT